>JBAMIG010000021.1:19526323-19539474 GCA_037177335.1 Kiunga ballochi
AATTATACTTCCTTCTTTTTTGTTGTGCAGATGGCGTAATAGAAAATAATTGAGAAGCACTGCATTAATGTGAGTAAAGTGTGTTGAATGAGAGATGTATTGAAAACCTGCAGACCTGAAATTGAATAGCCCTAACATAGAGCTTTTTTTTTTTAAAGACATGACCATTTTCATGTAATCATGTTCTCAATACAGGTAAAAACAAGTTCAGTAAATGTTTGGTTTATTGCTCAGACCTAGAGAGGAGCTGCACCGGAAGCAATCTCAGGCAGGACCTGCAGGCAGGTGCCTCTCCAAACCAGTGTGAAAACATGGAAGTGAACTCTGAACACAGTACTTCCTGCTAGTGGATGAACTAACTTAACCACAGTGACTCCATGACGTATGAGGGGTGGTGACCTACGACAGTGTTTGAAGTAGATGTACTGGTTTACATACGTAATGGAGCAGAAATGAGGCTGCTATTGTTCATAATGATCCCTGACTACAATTTGTAAATTGTTCAGACTGGTTTAGTCAACAGCTGTTTACAACAGCTCTATTTTCTGTCTTTCAGGGTCCCGTTGTCACTGATAACAGCAACTTTATCCTGGACTGGAAGTTTGAGCGTGCTCAGAACTGGAAGGAAGTCAACACTGCAATCAAGATGATTCCTGGTGAGGATTATTTAGCATAAAAACCCACATTATTCCAGATGAGACGGCTCTGACTGGACGTTTCTCTGCTGTGCAGGCGTGGTGGAGACGGGGCTCTTTGTCAGCATGGCAGAGCGTGCGTATTTCGGGATGGAGGATGGAAGCGTTCAAATCCGCGACGCTCCAGTCAACTGATGAGTTTGTTGTCACCTTCATCCCTCCTCTTATGAACAACCTCATTTACCCGCAAGTGCTGTAGTTCGGATCTACTCCTCTCAGATGAAACGGAAGCAGGGAAATTTTAACCCATAGTGACATAAGATGTAAACCGTGTCCAGCTTGATTTTCCTCATCCAGCTGCCGGTGCTTCCAAGCATTTCAAAGTGCCTGATGAGGAAAATGAAGTTACTCTGGAAATGTTTGACAGCAGACATGGTGAATCGCTGCAGAATGACACGACGGTGTGCCTTTTGATTGCTTTATTCCCTCACACTGTTGAAGATTTAAACTTAGATTGATGGTAAAAACCTGCTTGTTAATTAAATCCTTAAACTTCCTAACAGAAAGAAACTGGCAGGTCTACATCAGATTAATTTAAACAGATGTGAGGCTGTGTCCACGTGAACCCAGAGATTTTCTCACACCAAAATAATGTGATGAAAACTTTGTAAGTAACATGCCAAACCAAAAGACTGGTGATGTATTATCTGTATTTGACCAATCAGAAAGCTGTTGAAAAGAATAACTAGCAGTGGTGCATCATCTTTCCAGAACCCATAACTAGAGCTATAATGATTGCTAACACCAGCACATGCGTTGCTCTTTTTGCCATTAATGTTAACAAAGGTTTAATAGCTAATTTTATGGTGCTCAAAACAATGTGGGACAGGATGATACTTTCCTTTCTGGACATAAATCTGAAAACGGCTTCATTTTGTCACACAAAGGTATCTAAAACCACATTAGCATAGCTGAATGGATGAGGGCTGTAAATCTTATTTCCACTGGACAGCAGAAATGGATTGTTTGCTACGAGTGAACGAACTAATTTCCTACCAGGTGAAAACAGTTCGGGAATGTTTTTAGTTTCAGCTCCTCATGTAGTGTTAAACTCGTCTTACTGTTTGTCATGAAAGCAAGAGGAGAAACATGAATGCGTGTACTGAAATGCATGTACTTTCTTCAGTGTTGGTTGTTTTTGTGCTCGAGTTACTTGCATGATGGTAATTTACCACTAACTTAAGCCATCTCCCCACAGAAAGTCTTGTGCCATAATTTTCCTTTTTAAAAAGGTAACAATAATGATCTGTTTGAACCCATTTTAAATGTGTCTTATTGTCTGGTCTGTTAGGACACAACAACACAACATTGTGTGTTGTGGCAAGCTAAAGTGATGTATGGTCCTAACAGAATCCATGAAGGATTATAAACTGGCTCTATATGCCATATTACTGTTGCTTGCTTCAGCTTCTATCTTCTGTTGGATGTTAGTCTGTCCACAATGCCTTACACTTGTTTAATTTTTGTAAAACAGTGATTTTATATGTACATCTGACATCGAGATGGGAGTATCAACACGGACAAGAAAACCGTTTTTTGCTTTGTCGACAAGCTGCTGTCAGATATGTGCAGGTGGATGTCATTCACCAGCTCAGTGGCCTGAAGATAAACTAACACAAGACTGAAGTGGTGAGAGTTGTGTCGACATGGGTCCAAAACCGAATGTACAAGATGTTGGGTATTGTTTTCTTTTTCACTTTATTTGTTCCCTTCATACTTGACTGTGAATATAATTTTTCTGGAAAGGTACGTTGTCTTTGTCCATCAATACATGAACAAATTAATAACAACACGCCTCTCTGTTTTATTTATTTAGTTATTTTTGCTATTTAATCCTCACGTTTGAGCATGTTTGCCAGCCATAGCTCTAAAAGTCTGAACATTTTTTCACCATTTACTTAATTTTTCAGTGGTTTCACTAATCAGCTAGTATTGAAATAACTGCAGCTTTTGTAGATGTTACATTTGTTTTTGATTATTGTTAGTTTGGTAAAATGACTTCATTACATTTAATGCAGGTCTCCTCTTCGGCCGCAGGGGGGCGACAGAAATGCAGATTTATTAACTTCACAGGAGGCTTTAAGCAAGTGCAGCAAACTAGTAAACAATAACCTAATGTACTTTCAAATGCGTCACAAATTATATGTATATGTTGACAATCCATAATAGTGGGTGGTACTTTTTTGTTGTTCATTTTGTAAAAGGAAAACTCGTGACCAGGAACAGGAACTGTTTCTGTCATCTACACTGCAGCCACGTTGATACTTTCATGTCTACTGATCTTGACAACTACGGTTGAATGACACTTAAAGGAGCCAATCGAGCGTCTGTATTAAGTAACAGCGAGCTCTTGTTGGCCAATAGCGTTGCTAGTTTTCAGTTACGCCTCTCTGATTGGTCAGATGTGAAGTCAACAGGAATCGTCACTACGGCTTCTTTTTGAGTCACCCTTGCCAGTGCGCCTGCGTGGCTATGACAGACAGTGGATTAGCCAATAGCAGTAAGTGTTTGGGGGGGTGGTCCGCTCAGAGCCCGCCCTCTTGAGTGACAGGAAGCTAATGCAACCATATTCTGCTTAGTGTGCGAGGATTAGTGATTGATGGCAAAAGGCGCAATAAGAGACGACTATATGAAATTTTAATAAACTTATCTCTTTTACCCTCCAATACCAGTGTAGAAACAAGGCGGGATTGCGCGTTACCAAGGCAAGTCTGATTCTAGTATAAAGGGAATAACATGGTGTCCCAGAGGCTGTTTATGTTTACTTAAAGAACATCTTCAACGGGCTGGCTTTTCAGGGTGCAACGAAGTTTTCTATGTCGTTTCAGCTTATTTGCACTTTAACTTCGTTTTATGTTAAGATTTACAAGGCCATTGGCATGTAAATCTCATTTCACTAATGTGCCAGTCTTACAAATGGAAAGGGGGCTTCACTTTGGAAACGTGAGCATTTCCCTGGTGCTCCTGCTGTTGCTAAAAGCGCTCATAGGATTCGGGACTTCGCAAGCTCAGGGCTCCACCATCGGGAGGGAGCCGCAGTCTGCCGCCGCTAGCCGGGGTTACCGCTCGACCTCGGCAGAAGATGGTTCAGGAGTCATGGAGCGCGGCTTGGAGAACATAGGCGCCTCGGTCGCTGGAGCTGACGTTACCGTGGAAGATGATGAGAATGGGTCGACAGGTGAGGCTGACGAACCCTACGGAGAAAGCAACGGGAACGTCCGACCTACAAGGTAAGTCCAGATTAAAAAACAGACAACTTCAAGCTGGACTCGAAATATCATGCATTTAATTAAACATTTTAAATGACGGGTAGCCTACTCAAATGCGAAATAATTTTATTTAAATTTTCGCTAAAACCAGGTATGTGTTGTGTATCCTTCCGCGTGGCGGAAAGTTGCTGCGCGCAAAGTTATTCTAGATGCAGGTGCTTGTTTTCCAGAGGTAAATATTTAGTCTTTCTTGGAAATGTGGGACGCCATTCTAATGTCATTTTGATAAACTTTTTTGGCATAAAAGTACAGTGATGATGGCGGACTTTCAGGGCAGAAAACCTTGAAAAATGCAGTGTTTACCAACAAATGCGTCTCCTTGTCCGATAATGGGCGTATATGACTTTTTCAAAAGTTTTAAATGGGGAAAAAGGACACAATATTAATGACATCTTATTTTTTTCCAATATCTTAAATGAAAAAATGGCAAAATATTAATGACATCCCATTTTTTCCAATAATAATTTTTTGACCGAGTTGTATTCCTTTAAGGGAAAAGCATTATTTTAGTGCTGGACATGCAGGTCGAGCTTACATGTCGGGGCAAAACACTCAGATTATCAACCTGAAAGTTTTTATGATGAGCCATTAAACGTTTTTTTCATTGCTGTTGTACCTGGCTTTAATGTCTCTTTTTGCAACTTGAAAAATGTCCCAAAAAAGGACATGTCTTTTCCCCTAATTGGTTGTATTTGGACATGTAAAGAAACGGTAACCTACCGCTGCTCATTGGAAATAGAGATAATCATGCGGAGCACGTGCGCTCCGCGCAGCCGACTTCAAAATATAGTCCTAGTTTTCATGCTTAACAAAAGTAATGGTTAAATAGCTGGAATTTAATAAAATAACTGAATTGTTTCACGCTATGAGGAAAATAATATTTCCAGGCATAGACTTTTAAATGAAGTCTTTCCCTGATTGAAAACAACTCAGCTGTGAGGCAGCATCCTCTCCTCCATAAAGCTTGCTCTCTGTTTCTGTCTGGTTTTACCACATTAACTCAGATCTTAATAGTCTGTGATGACATAAACTTGTGGCAAAGTTGCTCTGAGGAGTTCTGATGACTATCATGAAGACCCTAGAATAAAGATAAAATTAAACATTCTCACACTGAGTGGATGCAGCTTTTGGCACTGTATTGATTTAAGCTTCCTTAGTAAACAGCAGGTTTGACCTTTAGATATTTGCTGCAGTGTTTATTTTCCATGGTTCTCTTTACCAGGACCCTGACAGATGCATCTCCTTTAAGCATCACTGTATTAGCGTCTTTTCTTTGGACTGAACATATGATGTGCCTTGCTGAATTATTCTCTGTGTAGTATTTTAAACATCCTGTCCGTTTTTCAGGAGGGAGTTGAAGTCATGAAACTGAAAAGCGGAGCTTTTGAAGGTTCTGGTGGGGTTTCAGACCTCAATATAGGAAACTTGCTCCTGCTGCATATTCTTACTGGTTAAAAATGCAGATGGTTTTTCTTCATTTTCTTCTGACATTTTTTTTTATCCTAAGACTTTAAAGTTTTCTTATAACCCCCAGTGCATTGTTTATTAGCTCTGGTGGTCTCTCCTGCCATGCAGACCCTGCTTTCGCACAGCAGGGAGTCAGAGCATGCTGATCGGTCAGTTCCATGAAGCTAAAATCAGACAGATTTAATTTTAATAGGTTTAACTTATTTTAATAGAGGAGGAGAAGGTTTAACCAGTGGAGTATGAACACGTTCCTGCTTTTCTGAACTTTAACATGAAACGAGGCGTAATTAAAGCTCAGAGAAAAGCAGCCTGATCCCTGACCAGTCACCTCACTCCTGCAGGAAAACTCCTGAGCGTTGGTCCCGGTGGTGGTCACACCCTGCCCCTCCACATCACTGCATCCCCTGCTTTCTCTCGCAGTCTGCTCCACACATTCCCAAAGTTGTTGTTGTTGTTGTTGGGGAGGTGGATGCAGAGGAATGAAGATGTCTGAAACTGCAACTCAAAACAACATGGGAAAGATCACAGCCACACTCTGTGCCTATTTATTCTCTTTGTCTCTCGCTCCTGGGTTTTGTCTCTCTTATCTTTCTCTCTGCTGCTTCCCAGATGTTCTCACACACATGCATTGCTTTTTAATGTCAGCCCCTGTGTATACAGAGAATATAACACCTACAGTAGCTTCACTTCCACCTGTCTGCCAGATGTTATTCTGCTTAAGGTTTTGAGAAACTGGTTTGGAAAGTTTTTCTTTAAATTAGGGTTGCACAAATCGTTCTAGGTAAAATTTTCTCATACATTTTAAGCAGTTTCTATTCATGGTTTTAAGTGTTATTGTGTGTTCAATGTGATGTAAAGCTGGAAGTCAAACAAACATCCTGTTTTAATTACCCTTTTTGTCAGAGTACATTAGTTTTAATGTGATGTACCGCTTTCCTTCTGCTGGAGGAGTCCATATGTTTACAGTATTCCAACATTTCTGATCTGTTCTTTTAAAGAAAATGTCTTTTTTTCATCTTATTTTTCCCCCAATTAGATTTCACAGCAGATAACTTCAAATGCAGACTGTAAAAAGCAACCCTCTGCTGCTCAGATGTCAGCAAGTTTCTGTCATTTGCAGTTGTTTTTTTTTCTTCTCTCATGCATCCTGTCATCTATAAATATTCTAGATGTTTGCTTTGATCCGGCCTTCAGATTGTGACGAGCGAACGCTGTTGTGTTGTACGACAGCTGTCACCTCTCCCTTTCCATGTCAGAAACCCCGCTCTGGAGACTCGGCATTACACCTGTCTCGCCTCACCTATACACGTGTGTGCGTGTTTGAAGCTTTTTGTGTGTGAGTGATGCACGCGGCGGCGTTGTCAGGTTTGACGCCTCGGCAAGCAGGCGCTCCGCTGGGCTCTTGAGCACCTCGGGGACCACTTGCAGGTGAGAGGAGAGAGGACAGTAGCATTGTTTGAACTTTCTACTCCCCCCCCCCTTTCTTCTTCATCCTCACTCCTCCTCGGGGCTTTTGGAACTGCAACAGCTCTTCTGGGCCGCCTTGTTTGCAGGCCATCTTCCACCAAACCGACTGCTTAGCAACAGCCAATCGGCCAGGCTGTGTGACTTAACGGCCAATTGCAATGGAAAGATGGGTCGGTGCTCAGAATTTAAGTTGGCCGCATGGGTCTGGTTGCAGTAAGGTAATGGATGAATGAAGACTTTTTCTCCTTACTTTTTTTTGTTTCTCTTTGCAGGAGTGTGCTCTGTGTAACCAGGGAGGTTTTCTGATATAATTACAGACACTAGCATCAAATTAACAGGAAAGATGTGAACTGGGAGGTTTTAAGTGAGTCTCTTCATTTGAAAGGTTTGAATCTGCATTTCTCAGCATCAGTAAAGATCTTATGTAGCTGTTTTTATTGTGAGTAATCTTGGTGTTGTGATCTTTGGTCTTGTTGTTTATTTAGCAGGAAAAAATCCAAGTCTTGGTGATGTAACTGTGAAAGAGCCGTGGTGTTTCTACCACTATTATCAGTGGGAGTGGGATTTATTAGGTCAGTGGCTATTTTGGTAAGTCTGTAGGACCCGTCTGGCAGCACTGCAGTATGGGTGGGGCAGAGGCAGAAAGGTGCGAATCTCTGAGAGAGAGGAGGAGGAGGATGAAAACACAAGAACTAGCAGGACCACGCTGTCTTGTTTTCACTCTCACCGACTCATCACTGCTTAGCAACAACGAATCAGATCCTCTCCTCGGAGCTGCTTCTCAGCCAATGAGGCGGTGGGAGTGTGGCGCCACTGAGTTTGGATTTTACCACGTGTTGAGGAGGGGAACGAGGGCGATGCAAAGCTTTTAATGGTGTGTGTTTTTCATCTTGGTACCTGATTTTTTTATATTTTTTTTTTATTCTCTTTGCACCGCACCCGCTCTCTGCTGCGTCGACACCAACAGAGGCCGGGTCCATCTCTAAAGTCCACACACAACTTCATCGTCTTTAGGACGAAACTGGTTCAGAGGACAGTTATATAATCCTCCCATCACATTAAGCTGAGGATGGTACGTCGTCATGTGTTCATAATGGATATTATTGCACGCTGCTTTGTTACTGTCATGCTGCATCACGGCCTCGGCTTCAGTGCAGCTGGTGATTCTGGGTGCGGCTGGCTCAGATCTGCATCCATAACTTTCTCCCCACGTGCTCCCCATGCGCTCGTATTTTTGCTCCGGACGCTGGGCTGAGTGGCAGCTGCGCGGCAGCAGAACTCCACACTCCAGCATGCAGCCAGGCTGCTTGCTGTTGCATGGTTACAGGCTGCCCTGCCCTGCTAGTGGCTCAGGCTGCGTAGAGCAGAGCAGCCATTGGCTCAAGCCAACAGAAAAGCTCTGTTTCCATTGGCTGCTGGGTGAAGCGGCAGGATGTTTGGATTGGCCCGGCTCTGAGGCTGGCGCTCCTTGGAGACTCAGCCTGTGTAAACATCCTGGTTGTTTCTTTCAATGGAGTGTGTTTACCAGCAGCTCGGTTTTTGCCAGTGTGTGCAGACTGAGTGTCTCAGCGGTGCAGAGCCTGGTGAGAGCGAGGCTAATTGGCTCCCCACTCCACCATAACGCTTTGTGATTTAAGAAGCGCTCGGCACTATTATGACACTTTGACAGCATTACAGACGAGGACGCTAACAACCCACAGTCTACTGGCAGCCCCTGTTTCTTTCTCCCTCGCTTCCTATTCAAATGTCTTCTTCAGCGTCTCCACATCTGTCACGGTCGGCGACGGCAGTCCCGCAGGCTACATGTTGTCCCTCTGGTGCGAGCAGAGCTGCAGCTTCTCTGGGCTCAGACGTGGTAAATAAATCGCCTGGAGTTGTAAGCGATACAGCAGGGCCGTTTGTTTTGGGTTTTTTTTTAGCTTTTATTTAAATCTTTTTTTTTTCCCCACAGCTATCATGATACTAAGTTTCAGAATTAAGCCCCCCTCCACCACCATGTCTTCTTCTCATCCTTTATGTGAAGGACACAGAGCCAAATAAAGCTTTTGATCACCCCCTCAGAGTGAAATCTCTTGCTTAACCTCTTTCGCTCTCTGAAGATGAACTCAGTGCTCTCGGTGACTTTTACCTCACTTTTACATTCACAGTATGATTTCTGAAGGAGGGGGGGATGAGAGGAGGTGGAGCCAGCCGAGTGAAGGCCGCTACAGCATCCACCCTCTCAGACAGTCAACTGCTTAGCAACAACCAATCAGCCTAATATTTTTGGCAGGGTCTGGCAACCAATTGAGAGGGTGAAAGCAGGCTTGAGTGCTGTGTTTTTATTGGTGGCTGGGAGGAAAAACATTGTTTTTCTTAGCTTGGGCTGATGGTGCTTGGAGCAGATTTGGGAAGTTAATCTTGGCCTTGATGGGGCTTAAAGAAGCGTTGCCCTTTTTAATTGTTCAGTGATCTTATTTGCATCTTTCTGCAGATGTGGAGCTCCTTGTAAATGTGTCTGACTGCGGTAAAACATGCAAGGAATGTTGCTCAAATTGATTTGCACCCATAGAAATAATCAATTTAAGACTTTAACATCCTGGATGAACATTTTCCTTCCCTTTCATTCCTGAGCTGTGCTCACTAAATGTAATCAATAAGGTATTATAGCCAGTCACAACTCAGTATCCTCAGTATTAAAGACTGAAAACATCGTTATAAACAGGTCAAATTGATCCTTTTTTTTTTTATTGTGAGCATGCTCAGACGGTGTCACACTTTACTGTACCTCAGCAACTTCTGAGTTGCCCCAGAGGAAGCCAGTTAAGCATTCCCCCCCACTCACACGTGTCCCAGTAGAGGGAAAACTACTCTCATCCCAGATGGATGGATGTGAACCAGTGTGTACTCGATCGGCCCTCGCTGGTTAAATAAAGCTAAAAGCCCCACTGACGGCACCTCCTCCAGACAGATACAAATCAATAGCTGGGATGTGGCCGCTGGGGGAGCGCAGGACATGATTGACAAGCAATGCGGCAGAAAGTCTTAACAGCTAGTCGACGGGTGGGGTTGAACGTCTTCATTCATTTAAGTCAAGACTGTTAGAAGAAGAAAAGTGAGAGAGCGGATGTCAGATAATGCTGCGCGAGCACATAAACGGCTCTGAAATCCATCTGGAGAATTTCCCACTCACTATAAAACTGCTTCATTGAGTTAAACACTTAATTGAGGTGGAAAAGAAGAGGGTTGGGGGGTGGAGGTGGGGGGGGAGATCCATTTCCTCAGTAATATTTAAAATGTTTTCTCTTGGGTGAGGTGTTCGGGTGGAAATCCTCAGATCATATATCATGCAAAGCAAATACTTCCACCCCCTGCATCTCACCCTCCCAAACTCTGCTGCTTCTACTCTTTGTGCTTCTGAATGAAATGTGTGTAAAACAGGCTCATCTGGATGATTTCAATGGGCTTTTTTATCCTGCAAGATGTTTTCCTTTCATTCTGAAATTATGATTTCAATATAATCAATATAATACCACGATTTAATGTTTGTAGAGCTAATTTTCTGGAAAGAATAATTAGTATTGGTAGAAAAACTGGGTGCATTCACAGCTAGTGCCTCTCTGGGCTCTGTGTAAGCCAAGCTTTCCCACATCTAACACACAGACAACCTCTGTTTACCTGAGCTGGATTAAAATGATTAATTTGAGTTTATTCAAACTGAATAAATTCCATGTTGATTCATGGAAAAATTATAAAATTCATGGAGGAGGATAAAAGGTTTGTTTGGATTATTTTACTCACATTTGAGTCATCAGATTTTATTTCATTCACAGTTAGAATTGCATCCACACGCTAACCAGTTAGCTTCTCATTACCTCTCCTGATGCCAGCGAGCGATAAGATCCATCATCAAACACTGAATGTTTTGAAAAAAGGATTTTATCACCCACATAAATCTGATACCTGATACTGGTCTGGTTAATGTAAATTACCATTTTTAAACATTGTATTTAGGTAGTACATGCAGACATGTCAGATCAGGTTATTACAGTAATTTGATATTATTTACAGTAATTTACTGTCTCCTTTTTTTGTTTTTGTTTTTATAGCCATGTAAATAAGCTCAGTGTTATATGAAATAGTTTTCTAGAAATGTATTTGGTATTCAAGAAACACAATAAATGTATTGATTTGGAAATGTTTTAATTGTTTTATAGTGCTGTTGATCAGATAAATTCAGGAATTGTTATGACAACCAGGCCTGGTATTTATTTACTCACCGTTAGGGCTGAAAAATGCATCGCTTTTAAATCAAAATCTATATTTTAGCTCAGACATGTCCAGGTGAGAGGGTTCCACAACCCTCTCACCTGGACCAACCAGACCTAGGACACAGTGGTGGGACTCCATGCCTTTGGATCCCGCCTACATGACCTGGAAGAAATGGGAGGTCTGGGTTTCCCTCCTGAGGCAGCTGGCACTGCGACCCGACCCTGGATAAGCAGTGTCGCAGATTTATTTATGTCTGTAATTTCTACTGATTTAAAATGAGATTTTTTGTTTGTTGAAGAGACTTTTAATAAAATGGTTACTCAAGAATTGGTGAATAATCCTGAGGGGGGAAAAAGCTTTTCTTGGCACACAGATCATCCACCATGTGGACTTTCTCTGTCAATGTAATGGACCACACAATATGAGGTCAAGCTTTTAGAATCCTTTTTAAGCTAAATGGCCCCAAACTACCTGACAGAAAGCTGGTTGTGGCACAGATGTGCTGTTTACTGCAGCTGAAGGTCACTTTGATCACTTCAGAGGATAAGCCACATCTGCAACACCCCTTGCTGTTTGTTTATTACCTCATCTGCGACTGAATGGAGCTAAAAGCCCCTCTGAGACGGCTGCATTTAAGGACAACAGCTGTAGCCTGCAAAGACTGGAAAAGCAAGGCCATCTCCTCTGGCCCAGTTAGGATATACAGTGTACTTGAAGTGAGACCGTATAAACCTCATGTCCTGTCTTCTGCTTGCAGGTCTCTTGTGATCATCAGTACCCTGGATGGGCGGATCTCCGCGCTGGATCCTCACAACCAGGGCAGGAAGCAGTGGGACCTCGATGTTGGCTCAGGATGCTTGGTGTCCTCCAGCCTCAGTAAACCTGAGGTAGAACGAAACATGTCTTTTGTTTTATGTTTTCACCAGGAAGAATGGGAAAGATTTATTTTTTCCAATTGGAAGTAATTAATTTGGTTTCTACTTTTTGCAGAGTGCTAATAAAGATGTTAACTGAAAGCCCTTTTTTTAACGCTAAAATCAATATTTCCAACCTTAACGTGTCATTTAGAGGTAAAGGGGGCTCCCCGCAAAACAAATGGCTTCTTCCTTTAGACCACAGGACTAATATTTAAACTAGATGCACTTTGGAAAGTCAGCCATAGGGAGCCGCTGCTAACATTCCCGTCACGTACACACATTCACACACACACACACACACACTTTTCACCCGCACATAAATGTGAGAGTAGCTGTTTCGCCTGGAGGATTAGTTTCTTTGTTGACTGTAGTGGTTTACACTTACAAGCACAGTAAGATATTGGGGTGCACGTGTACACAGAGGCTTAAACCGCCCACACCGACATGCAAGAAGCCAAACGCAGCTCTGAGCGAGACCATGCCACTGCAGAGAAACATACCAGAAACATGTTCGCAGTGTCCTTTGATGTGGACTCGCTCGGTGTGAGAGTTTAGCCTCGGGGAAAATCCTCTGATGCAAATGCAAACGAGGGTCTGGGTGGCTGCTGGGATTGGATTAATGTTAGTCTGGATCTGAGGAGCGCTCGGTCTGCAACACCAGTCTGCTTTATTAGTGCAGCATAACGGCCCGATAGATGCTAATCGCTGAAGTTAAACACATTGGACAAGTATTGTCTTTTTTAAAAAGCCTTGTCTCACTTTGGATCTGTGTAATGTTTTCTGCAGAAGTCAAGAAGACGAGTTTTACCGGATTGTTTTTTTTCTTGTTCCCAGTAATGTTCTCTCAGAAATGTACATGTGGTGCACATAATTGTGTTTGACGTAGACCAACAATCGATTCTGTTCCTAGAAAGCTGGTTTTCCGCAGGTTTCAGAAGTTTTTCTGGTCCAACACACCTGAATCACCTGTAGAAGTAATTACCAGACTTATGGGAGTGTAAAGGCTGTAACATACTCCACGAGAAGCGAGAACTTTTTTCTTGTTCTCGGGGCTCCGAGAAGAAAATGACGTCATTTTGTTCTCG
>JBAMIG010000021.1:19545578-19556480 GCA_037177335.1 Kiunga ballochi
GCCCGTTGGCTGCTGGGATAGGCTCCAGCCCCCCCGCGAACCCGTTAGGGACAAAGCGGTAGATAATGGATGGATGGTTTTGTGAGGGTTGTAGGTAAATAGCATAAACGGCTGTAACCTTTTTTGTAGTTGTTTTGGTTGGTCTTTGTTTTATAATGGTCTTTATTTGATCATTCTTGTATTAAAATATTATTTCAGCTCATTCGTATCGATGTGTGTTCCGCAGGTGTTTGGCAATAAGATGGTTATACCCTCACTGGATGGTGCCTTGTTCCAGTGGAACCGGGAGAGAGAGAGTATGGAGGCAGTGCCTTTCAGTGTTGAATCCCTGCTGGAGTCGTCCTATCGCATCGGAGAGGACACCGTCCTTGTTGGGGGCAAATCCCTCACTACTTATGGCCTCGGGGCCTACAGTGGCAAGGTGTGAAACCGCTTCATGTCTAACATGCTAGTGTGAATAATTCAGTGTTTTTGTGTCATCTCCAGATATTTAGGGCAAAAAATGGATTGGTTCAGATCCTGGGATCAGTATGTCCTCCTGTTATGTTTGCTTCAGATTCGCTACATCTGCTCTGCGGGAGGGTGCAGCCGCTGGCATGACGACGAGGTGGATGCTGAAGATGTCCTCCTGCTGCAGAGGACTCAGAAGACTGTGCGAGCCATCATGCCTCGATCTGGATCAGAGAAGTGAGTTTTATTCAGTCTGTCACTGCCGCTGTCACCCTGAATGGTCGTTTCAGTAGGAGAGGCTCTTCCTGTCAGCTGTGTTCAGTAGTAGAGGCGGTTAAGTTAAAGTTGCAATAAGCCAAAGCTTGACGGCTGACAGATGTAGATAAAACGGATCATATCAGCGATGATGGACAGAAAAAAAACAAGCTGTCTGTTCTTGTTTTCTACCTGGGATTCCAGGTGGAACTTCAGCGTCGGGAATTTCGAGCTGAAACTCGTCCCAGACGTGCAGTCTGGCATGAACTTCCTGGAGGGGGAAATGGTGAACGGTGATACCTGGAAGGAAAGTCAGCGGGTCATCATCGATGAACCGAAGGACGGAGAGCAAACCAAGAAGGGACAAAACCACAACCAGCATCTGGACCTGGTCATCAAAGTCTCTGTTCCAGACTGGAAAGTCATGGCGTTCAGCAGAGAGCCCAACGGACGGGTGGTCTGGGAACACCAGGTGAGTCCAGTTCAGCGCCTCTCCAGTCCGACTGTGCATTAACGATATCTCACCGGGTCCTGTCGTGTTTCGTTGCATAGTTCTGCACGCCCATCGCCTCTGCGTGGCTGGTGGGAGGTGGGAAGGTTACACCCATCAGTCTGTTTGACGACACGGCCTACAGCAACCAGTCCGAAGCTGAAGAGGAGCAAGAGGAAGATTCTGAAAAAGCTCGTGGAGCTGCAGGGTCCAGCGTCTACCTTGGTAAATTCTCATTATTATAATAATAATAATATTAATAAAATAATATTAATAAGAATTTTGGGCAGTATTTGTTTAGCACTGCGGCCTCGCAGCAAGAAGGTTGCTAGTTTTAGGCTCGGCTGCAGGCAGGTTAAAACCTTTTTGTTGGAAGTTTGCACGTTTTCCCCGCATATGCATGGGTTCTTTCAAGTGTGCATTACTTTAACTGGTCACTCTAAATGGTCCTTGGGAGTAAGTGTGAGCGGTTGGTTGTCTCTGTGTTGAACTAGTAATTGCTGCAGTCGCTCCAGTTTCGCCACAACCCTTAGTTAGCTTAGCTGTAAATAAAATGAATGATTATTATATTAGGTAGAGGTAGGGCTGGGCAATATGGCCTAAATATTGTTATAAAAATTGTTTTATACCAAATCCGATTAGCTAAAAAAAACAATACAAAGAACAAAAAATTGTTTTCAAAAATATTTTTATCGCAGTCAAGCTAGGAACTTAGCTCAATTTAAAGTGCAACAAGCTATAAAACAAGCTTGTTAAAAGAGGTAGCAGACACTTCCACTGTAAATACACAGAACACGTTTGCACTTAGTTCAATACCACAGTGAGCTAGTTTTAAGTTTTTAGCATACATTTAAGAACAGGGTTCACTTGTTTGAATTTGAACATAAATTAAAATTAATAAATAAAAGTACCTCCTCTTGGAAGCACTTGGAAGGTGCTGGGGCAGCAAAAAAAATCTTGTTTTTCAAAAAAAAAAAATCTTCATAAACAACTAATTTGAATTAATTGATTTAATTGATTAATCGCCCAGCCCTAGGTAGAGGTAAATGTAGAGCATTGATGATTCTTTTATTCTTGTTTTTACCAGGGATGTACCAGGGGCAGCTCTACCTCCAGTCATCAGTGAGGATCACTGAAAAGTTCCCCGTTAAAGCCATCGGATCAGAGAAAGATGTTATTCCTCTGCCTACTATTAAATGGAAACCTCTCATTCGTAAGTCTTCAGGTATTTATTAGGTCTTCTCACCAAACCAAGTAAACAATCTATATACTAACAAGACTGTCGAACGAAGCATTTGGTCTCTTCTAAAGACCGCATCGCTGTGATGCCAGAGCTCTGTGCATAATACTATCAGATGCTTCTCTTTTACTGTTTAAACAACCTCTTCATCTCGTCCTTGCAGAGTCTCCCTCTCGGACTCCAGCTCTGGTTGGTTCAGATGAATTTGACAAGTGTCTGAGTAATGACAAGTACTCCCACGATGAATACAGCAACGGAGCCTTGTCCATCCTTCAGTATCCATACGGTAAGAGCCTGATCGACTGGTGAAAGAAGAATTGTTCAGAAACGTTCATTTTAACACCACTGGTTTGTTTCTGTCTTCTTGGTGCAGACAATGGCTACTACTTCCCTTACAGTAAGCGGTACCGGGAGAGACGTGAGAGCGCCGTCAGCCTGATCAAGGGGAATGAGGCGGGGGCCGAGAGCCGCAGGAGAAAGGACCCCGTGCTGCTGCTGCCGTGGTGGAAGGAGATCCTCGGCACAATCGTTTTCTGCATCGCCACCACCACCTACATCGTCCGCAAGTTCTTCCACCCTCCTGCTCCTGTGCCTTGTGTGAGGGTAAGGTTGTTTCTCACAGAAACTGATCTGTGTGCAGTTTGTTTGCAACCTGTTTATACTGTCCTCCTTTTGTCCATTAAAGCAACGGAAAGAATCGGAGACACAGTGCCAGACAGACAGCAAGTTTGACCTTGAAGTTGTGGAATCCAAAGAGGCGGTTACCATGGAGATCCATTCCAGTGACTATGTGTCCAGGTAATTCAGTTAGCAGCACGTTCTCTGTGTTGTTTGTTCCCGTAACGGCTCCGAAACTTGCTGCTCTCACAGGAATAAGCCTCCTCGCACTTTAAAGTCAGCTCACTTTGTTTAAGGTGTAGCTACAGATTGAGCACTGTTACCATGGTGACCAGTGGTCTTCCAGCCTCCTTTTTATAGGACAAGGCAGAGATGGGAGATAGGAGTTGTTGCAGTAATGTGTGATTGGGTAGCTCAGCTGTTTGCCATCAAATGAAAATAACCCGAGTCCACTCCTCCCGGCAGCGGCTCCACCCAGCAGCATCTGCCACGGGGTCCAAATGTCACCTTACATCACTGTCAAGATGGTGTCACAAGTTTTTTTTTTTTTTTTTTTTAAACTTTCTTTTGACATCCGAATACTGATCGGCAGCCATAATTTCTGATGTGCGCAGAGCTCCTGCAGTCTGATCAATGGAGATGTCAGGTCCATATCCATGCATCTCCACCTTTTAAATGCCTGCAGATTTATTTATTTTGTTGTCTTTTTTTATCCATGTTGGAACAATGATCACCCCTCCATCTTCCTTATTCTTCAAAGCTGCAGCTGCTTTCCATTCAAATTTCTCCTGCCAAACTTTTCCTGAAATAAAACCTGCAGCTGTCGCAGCAGCTGCGCCTGGATCAGCAGGATGGATCAGAATCTGAAGCCTGAATCACAAGTTGCAAGTTCCTTCCTAATAGAGATGGAGTAGGCTGCTTTAACATGGTGATGACTTTGATCTTTCTTGCGAACCAGAAACAACAATACTGCTTATTGATAACCTGCTAAATGATCATCCACACAGAGCCTTGGTGAGGAGTTCACTTGTAATTCCTTCTGTGGTAATCACCTTCTGCCACTGAATAAGTTCCCCTGAGCATAACAAAGTCTGGGGTTTAGATGAGCTTGGCTCTTCCCTCTCAGAGCAGAGCTATTCTTCTTCGCTCATTGATAACCACATGTCTCTCCCCAGGTACCTGACGGACTTCGAGCCGGTGCAGTGCCTTGGTCGAGGGGGGTTTGGTGTCGTGTTTGAAGCCCGCAATAAAGTGGATGATTGCAACTATGCGATCAAAAGGATCCGGCTGCCCAATAGGTAGCGCCTCTTACTGGTCGCAGCACACTTTCCTTGCTGGAGGCCATTAGCTCTTCTTTTATCTGTTTCCTTTTAATAAACTGAGTTATGTAAGCAGCAGCCTACTTATTAAACAAGGAGACAAAGCCAGCAGTGTTGAATAAATATTAGCTGTGCAGTTTAGCTGAATCAGTTCTGCATGTATTTTGATTTTAACACTGAATTTGTACAGTTTGACTTTTGTTTAGCGCCTCCATGCATGCATGAAGTTCTTTCCTCTCACATGAATTAAAAGCTGAGCTTTGTTTGTTCTGACTGCAGGGAGCTGGCCCGAGAGAAGGTGATGCGAGAGGTGAAGGCTCTGGCAAAGTTGGAACATCCTGGGATTATCCGCTACTTCAACGCCTGGCAGGAGAGCCCCCCTGAGGGCTGGCAGGAGGAAATGGACCAGAGGTGGCGGAAAGATGCCAGGTGAGCCAAAGCTAAAGCTGTAGCTGAGGTCAAATAAGCCAGTGAGTCTGTCTGACTCCCAAATACAAAACTATTCATGCTCATCTTTCAGTGCCACCGACTGGCCAATGAGCTTCCGGGACCACATGGAGGTGCTGTCAGTCAAAGTCCCGGTGTCCAGCTCTGTGTCCCCTAGCTCTGTGTCCCCTGCCTCTGGGCCTCATGGAGATGCTCTGGAGGAATCTATCAATGAGCAAGGTCTCCTCTCCAGGAACTCTGTGAGCTTCGGCATGGGCGATGGAGATCTGTCCTTCCAGCCACTGCTCGGCCATGACAGTCTGATGTCTGAGAGGGACAGCCAGGCAGACCCCGACGCCTCAGACACCCCCCACTCTTTTGAGCTCTGCCCTCCCCGCGGCCCCAGCGATTGCACCTCCTCTTCATTCGACATTGTGTTTGAGGATTCCGGCTGCGACCGAGATGCAGATGCAGAGACGGACTCCGGCTCCAGCGCAGCAGTTCCCGGCACAGTGGCCGAGAAGAACACCTCGTCTTCCTCACACACCAAACAACAGGAATCTGCCCCATCCTCCTCTTCCAGTCCACCTCGGCCAACCTCTCTCACCCTGGCTGTCCCTACAACCCCTCCAACTCAGCGGGTCCAGCCTTCACCAAAGGTTTTTACTGCACCACTCACTGAGTAAACATGTTTCCATCCTAAAGCCTAAACCATCATCATCCTGCCTCCAG
Organism: Kiunga ballochi; assembly: GCA_037177335.1. Taxonomy (NCBI): domain Eukaryota; kingdom Metazoa; phylum Chordata; class Actinopteri; order Atheriniformes; family Pseudomugilidae; genus Kiunga; species Kiunga ballochi. The sequence continues at coordinate 19,551,109 of JBAMIG010000021.1, forward strand.
GTGTACCTGTACATCCAGATGCAGCTCTGTCGGAAGGAGAACCTGAAGGACTGGATGGCCCAGCGCTGCCTACCAGAGCACAGAGAGCACAACCAGTGTCTGGACATCTTCCTTCAGATTGCAGAGGCTGTGGACTTCCTGCACAGCAAAGGCCTCATGCACAGAGACCTTAAGGTAAACATGCTCTAACTCTGTGTTTCATACTGAGAATGAATCAAAGGGCTGTGAGAATACTAAAATATTTTTATTAAATTTAAATTGGGGGAAAAAAATCTGGATTTTTTTTATATAACTTGTCTCTTCTTCATCCTTTAGCCTTCCAACATCTTCTTCACCATGGATGATGTGGTTAAAGTCGGAGACTTCGGTCTGGTGACTGCCATGGACCAGGAGGAGGATGATGACGAGCCTCTGACCCCCGCCCCGCTCCTTACCCGCCACACGGGCCAGGTCGGCACCAAGCTTTACATGAGCCCAGAGCAGGTGAGGAGCAGCTCACTGGTTTTTATTTGCAGGTGGGATCATGTTGAAGGATTGGATCTCATTCCATCATGTTTCTTCTTGCAGCTTTCTGGAAACTCGTACTCTCACAAAGTGGACATTTACTCTCTGGGTTTGATTCTGTTTGAGCTGCTGTATCCTTTCAGGACCCAAATGGAAAGAGTGCGGGTGAGTTAACAAATAAATACTCTTAAGAATTAGTTTATGTGCTGGATTAATTGATTTATTCCTTCCTGTGTAACGGGAGCATCAACCAGTGAACGCTATATTTTTCTTTCCTGACACAGTAGAGCATGAAGCCTTTTGTCTTGCTAACAAAGGATCTGTTGAGCCATTAGTGCAGCTCCACTTACAGGTGTTTACATCCTTGTTCCCTTCCAGACGCTGACAGAGGTGAGAACGCTGCGCTTCCCAGAGGTTTTCTCCATTAACAACGTTCAGGAGGTGAGTGGTCCTCTGCTGCCACCTAGTGGCTCCACGTGCAAAGTGCACATTGAAAGGAAACATGTTCATGCATAGATCAGCTGATTAAGATATAAGCAGGAACAGATTTAAATGGACTCATCAGTACCTATTTAATCCAGCCAGTGAAGCTAACTTGCTAAAATAATCCACTTAGAAGGTGTGTTTGGGTTATTTTACCTCCAAATAAACCAAATATGATATATTTATTATATTTAAAATATAAATAATAGCATGTTAAATGTTTATTTGTTTTCATTCTGTGGCTAGCATCGATCCGGTTTGGCCCATAGCTTCATCATCCTCTTGTTTGCTTTGTAATGAGATTACTGTAATCCTTTGGTGCAATCTGTGATTGTACAACACTTTAAATACCCTCTACTCTCATCCAACCATATACTGTACTAGCTATGTGCTGCTTTGCTTCAGTATTATGCAATACTTAAGTTTGTTTGTTTTTTACTATGCACATATTTTGTGCTATAATTATATCAAATACAGATAATGTCCAACTACAAGTGAATGCATCACCTAATGTAGATGGAAAACATGTACGCCTCTGTTATCAGGTAGTAAAACATAACCAGAAGATAAAAGGTCTGGTTTTATTTTGGTGAGAGCACCATGTTTGTGCCACTGTGCCAACAGGAAGTGAACTTTTATGTTGTCATCCTTACCGCAGCATTGCATGTACAACTCTGTGTGTCCAGATAAATTTATTTAGTGCTGTAAAACTCATGGAATCATCAGATGTAGAAACTGAAGGTCATGCTGAAAATCATAAGGACACTGATGATGATGATGATTTTACCTATTATTGATGACGTGTATCAGGTCTATCAAAAAGAATAGTTTAATAGAAAAAGCTCATTTTCCTATGAGATGAAAACATCATTCAGACTGCAGGGCATCATAAAAAACAACATTCAGCGAAAGATCTTCTGTTTTACTGTTCTGCTACACTCAGGGAGCATATCACATACTTTTTTACACATTACAATCAGCTGACTAATTAAAAAACTGTGTTGTTTTATAAGGAAAGGACATTTAATGTTTTTTTTTTTTTTTTAGCATGATCCAGATGGTAACATGGGGTTTAAAACACAGCGTTAGCATTTTATTTAGAAAATATTTTGCACAGTGCATTTGTGCAACTTTATTTAAAAAGGGTTTGTTTCTTTCGGTCCCATGGTGGAGCCTGCATGGGGATGTCCCCACAGAGGGAGGAAGTCTGCAGTCAGACTCTCAGTTAAAAGTGCTTTATGGGAATAACAATCTATTGAGTTTCTAAATGCATTTTTACAAAAAAAAAAAAGCCACCAAAATGGCCCCTAAAAAGTGGTTTTAAGGGTTGTAGATGTTGTTGTTTATATGCGCAATACTCTGTTTCCCTGTCCAGCTGAGCATGGTCCGCAGCATGCTGTCACTGAGCCCCAGCGAGCGACCCGATGCCGCTGACATCACTGGGACACCCCTCTTCCAGGAACTGGAGCTGCCATGCAGACTGGCTGTAAGGCAGCGCTCCCGCACCTATAGCGCCTCCTCGATGGGCCGTCCATCAAGACAAACATCCACGACCTGAAAACCCATGGATCTGCAATTCCCTTCTTCCATCTCCCATCCCATCATCCCATCACTTCATTAAGCTTAATGATGGACTTTTTTTTGTTACGGTTTGCGACATCCCATCCTGCTCGGTTATATATTAACTGTCACACATCATCACAACTTTTTCACTCCCACAAAGCAAACGTGATCATGTCCAGGAGCCTGATCCAGTCTGGTCACAACATGCTGCTCCTCCCAGTGTTCACCCACCAACGCTTCTCCTCAGGTATCAAAACCAAGAGGACACTCCAAAGGGGCCTTTGATGCTGGATCGCTGGTTCTGCTCGCTAGCATCAGCACTATGTCTGATGTGGGAGACGAAAAAATGGCAGTTTTTTTTTCCTAATCTGTTGGTTTGTTTTTATGAGAAGGTGGTGTGTCGCATAGAAAGGAGTTTTAATTCTCGTCCATCTGAAGGCCTTCAGAAAGGGCCCGTTGTGGCCCCTCTGCGTTTATGCCGAACTTTTGGCTTAAGTCTTTTGCATGTACCTGACAGAAGGTGTGAATGTGAGATCATCTTTAAGCCAGTAATCAGACACAGTTTTATGTCCTGTGTACGTTTTACAGAATGACTCTGAGGTGCTGAGTCTTTTGCTAACACCTCGTCTTTTCTCTGTACATAACTGAACTTGTTGCATCCTCTTCTTTGATAATTCAGAGGAAACGTTTGACCGATGTTGTACATAATGTAAGACACCTCTGCTTGTAAAGGCTGCTGTAACATAGTGTGATATACTGTGAGAGAGGGAACAAAATAAGATAATCTGCCATTATGGATAACTGAATGTTACCGTGACCTCCAGAGACTGATGATGATGATGGAGGTCACCTCTTTGATGATTGCTCAGTGTTTTTGTTTTCATGTGTGGGGAACTAAGTGGACCACCAGAGGAGAGGCTGCAGGAACCAGAGTGCCATTTAAAAGTCAGGTTAAGTGTACTTTTCTGTAACCGATAACTCACCTCACTTTTTCCAAATTTCTCTTATTACGTTGAAACGGCTGCCAGCATGCGTTCTAGCTGAAACGCCGAGGTCTGCAGCTCTTCCACCATGCTGGAGTAGACGGTTTAGTTGTTTTCCATGCCCCACTCCCCTGCACCGCCTGCAGGGACCTGGACCTGAGGATGCTTACATGCTCCACATAAGCATCGTTTTATCCTGAAGTGCTGGGAGAGTCACATGACCTGTTGGTACCTATACTGTTATTTGTAAATGTACTTTCTATGATTGTACTTTTTCTAAAGAGCTTCTCTTTAAAAAAATTACAAAAAGGAAAAAAATAAAGGCAGTTTTTTTTTTACGACTGCTGGGTTTTTTGGATCACCTTTGTGTCTGACGAAAGCAGTCAAACTGATGCTCCTTTATCCGTCCACTCAGACTGAAGATGGGCACCCTCCTTGTAAAATTGTGGATTTTTTTCTGACTGTTTCCATAGTTTGGTAAATATGCATCCCAGATGTCCAGACAGAACTAGTTCTGTTTAAAGGCCCTGTTAATCCGTCTTGTAGAAATATTTAGTTTGATGAGGCCAGAAAGATTTATAAACCCTCCCACACCTTCATCCCCCAATATTATCATCTTTGTACCGTTTAATACTGATTACAGCATTATTGATAAGTGTTTTCACATTGATTCTAGAGATGTTTTTTCATACTATCAAAGCAAGACTTAAATGTGAATCCTCAGTAGGTTTTTAATGCTTTGTTCCATGTGTTTACCCTCTGCTTCTGCTGTCCAGCTGGATTTTTTTTCCCCAGCTGAAAAGACTCTTCCTCTCTGGATGGACATGTTCTCGTTCACAACTCCCACATCTCTGTCCGCATCTTATTGTAAATATGTTTATTTTGCTTTATTTATGTTCTGCTACCCTGATCAATCCTTTTTCGGGTTGGTGTTATAATGAATGCTCTTCATGTAATGGAGTGCATTGGACAATGATGACTTCTTACAAGTCTAAGTTTAATAAACTGTTCTATACAATTTGTACAGTTTTGTCTGGGCCTCTAATGTTGGAAAAGTGGCAATGGGACCGGTGTCCTTTTGATAGAGCAATATCCTTTTGGTAAATTTATTGGGTCACCTAAACCCATGATTCACATATACACAGTGTCACCAAAAACATTAAGTATGAGTCCACAGCAAGCACACATAAAAGGAGGGAGGTGCCATGAGAAAAGCCCACCACCACTAGCATTCAGCATCCCAAGCAAACAGGAATGGCTTCATACTCAGAGCAGCATGTTTTCCATTGGCCCGTACCAAGGTAGAGGCAGCAGTGTCAGCGGTACTGTTGGCTTAGATAGGGACGCTTTCAGCCACTCAGACCGATGCATTTACAACTCTTGCAGCAAGGTTCAACCCTGGCCCAAATCATAATAAATCCACCAAACAGACTTAGCAGAAGCCATGCAGGGGTTGAAAGCATTCAGGGATTTCAGAGATAATCACTGACACCTGTGTGTTATACAGTGTTACACCTAATTAGTTTACCATGTACAGTTGTAGCCTTCCTCTTATCTACACTGACAGCGGAACTGTTCCTGTACCTTCTTTCAAAATAAAAGTCCTTCCATCCATACTTTCTCCACCGCAATGAGTTGGGTTGCGGGGGCAGCACCCTAAGGATTGAAGCCCAGACTTCCCTCTTGCCAGCCGCAAGATGTAACAAGTCCAGCGTGTCCTGGGTCTCCCCCGGGGTCTCCTCCCACAGGGACATGCCCGGAACACCTCACCAGGGAGGCGTCCAGGAGGCACCCTAACCAGATGCCCGAGCCTCCTCATCTGGCTCCTCTCCATGTGGA
>JBAMIG010000021.1:19610934-19623039 GCA_037177335.1 Kiunga ballochi
GTGTATATATATATATATATATATATATATATATATTCCAACATATTCCTGCAGTGTTGCTGTTTGCTGTTAAACTCATTTCCAGACACAGTCACAGTACTAAGTTTAGAAACAAACTAGTTTTATTGCAGATTAGTTGATGGTTGATATGAAAATCACTTTTATGTTTAGCTGAGATCAATTTCAGATTAAATACTATGAAACTATGAAAGCCGGCATTTTATTGCGCTTAAAATCCTTTAGCAAAAATGTAAATTAAACTATTGTTTTTACTTTTCAGCACAAGGTTGCACTGACTCCCTGGGTGGGGCTGAAGAAAATCAATGTGTCCTACTGGTGCTGGGAGGACATCTCCCCCTTCACCAACACCACCCTGCAGTGGCTGCCTGGCGAGCCGAGTGATGCCGGGTTCTGTGGCTACCTGGCCGAGGCGGCGTACAGCGGACTGAAGGCCCAGTCCTGCATCGCGCCTGTCACCGGCAGCTTGTGTGAACGATCAGGTGAGCCGACATTGTGGCTTCAGTCAAGTTTTAAATGAGCTAAACACAAAGTAAAACCAATTTTATCCATCCATATATCAGTTATTCCAGCAGGCAGGATACAGCCTGGACATGTCACCAGTCCATCACAAACAACCATGCACTCTCACATTTACTCTTAATAACAATTTAGAGTGACCCGTTAACATGCAAGTCCCTGTGTCCCATCTTCCCTCAGCCAATCACAGCGCAAAGCAGTGCCGGACCCCCTGTGCCATGCGCTCCACCTGCAGTGAATGCACCAGCAGCAGCTCAGAGTGCATGTGGTGCAGCAACATGAAGCAGTGTGTGGACTCCAACGCCTATGTGGCCTCCTTCCCCTTTGGGCAGTGTATGGAGTGGTATACAATGAGCACCTGTCCACGTAAGAGACGTTTATTCAAACTTTGACTTTTTTACTTGTTGTAAATTGCTCTAATGTTCAGAGCAGAAACAAATGCATATTCTCACATGGTGACAAAAGAAACGCTGGGTTTCTGGTTGCTTTTGGATTTGTTCTGTGTTCCTTTGGGAGAACGAGGAGTTCAGAATCAGTGTTTTGGGACAATTTCTTGTTATTGTAACAGGTGTATTCTTTCTCTGCTAAAACAATCATTTAATAGTTTATTTTCCAGTCAGATTTACTGGAGCTTTACTTTTGATGCCACCAAATTGGCTTTTTCCTCTGATGAAGTGTAAAAGGGACAAAGTGTGCAAAAAGTCCATAAATTCAGCTCGTCTTTGTCTTTCATTGGAAATAAACCCATCAATAAACTATGAACCCACACTCAAACTGTCAAACTTCCACTCTGAGAGATGGTCTATGACAGCAATCCTCCACCTGACTCACACCTTTGAAAAGACTGATGTCAATTACATATTGCTTTTAAAAAAGGTGAATTATAAAACTTCTAAAATATGCAGCCCACCGCTCCTTGATGTTTATACCTACTATTATAAGTACATCTACATTTCTACTAAAGTTAAAAAACACTGGGCTGAGGACTTGGCATTGGACATATCTGCGGACAAATGGGAGTCGTGTTTAAAGAGTGATAATACAATATTTAAAGAAAAGGAGAATATTAAGTAGATTATTTTTACCATTGTAAACAGACGGTTTCACATCTTACCCAAACTCTCAGGCTCAACCGTAGAACTTTAGACTCTAAACATCAACTCTTTCGAAAAGAGATGGATTGTCTCGTCTCTTACTATAGCTGAACGGATTCTGTTGAGGAACCGGATGAGAAAATGCCCTCCTTCCCATGATGAAGGGCTAACTATGATGGGTAAATTATGAGAAAGTTACTTATAGGCTCCTAAATAAGCCTGGTCTGCTTTTACCAACTGTCTGACTGTAATATTATGGTATGTAGAGGCAGAACAATGGCTGGTGCGGTGTTTGGTGTCTGGAAGTTGTTTGTAATTTTGACATTAATAAAAACCTGCTCTAATAAATTCTATCCACATTATAAAATGATGCTACAGTAGATCCAGCTTGTTCAGCTGTGTTAGATCCCTGCACTGTGATACGTTTTTATAGTTCCCATTCCTGCTTAAAGGAAACCCTCACTGTCTGTCTCAGTCCTTCCAACACAATCAAACCTGATCACATCAGAAGAATTGATACATACAATATATAAAAGTATTTTAACTTTCTGAGACCTGAGGTTTAGTCTGGATTGTGTTAGAGATGTCTAGTAGCTATCAATAAATAAAGTCAATATGATTTATGATTTTACATATTCTTATGTTTATACATGCTTAATTATTTATTATTTAATTGCTCTTCTGACACAACCAGATGACAGTGAAAGTGTTCAACTGGTTCCAGTTACACTGAATTTACACAGAATGGTGCAAATGACCAAATGTAATGGAAGAGAGAGGCAGTGAGGACCAAGCTGGTTACTGCTGGTGGCAACCAAACCGTTCTCAACTGGAATCCAACGCTGAACTTTTCTGTCCTACTCCTCACACACACACACACACACACACACACACACACACACATCTATGAAATGACACGTAACATGAAGCTATGGGATGTTACAATCCTTTCCTTTTCTATCTTTATTTCTATATTCTGTGCTTAAAACGAATGTAAAATGGTACCTTTTTGTTACCAGTTTTACTCTCTTGCAAATTTGAGACCAGTACAACTTTCAAACCAGTATATGTTGCATATTTCCAAGAAATATATGACCCTCTTGTTGTTGTAACATGAGTGTATCATCATACATCATGCGTAACATCATCTTTGTGGAGACATTAAAGTTTTGTTTGATTATTGGGTGGCTGAAATGTTTCTAACATGCGTCTCGCTCCGCTGGCTGATCTGTGGAGGCTGTTTAATAAAAGAACCATCTATGAACTCTTGTAGTGGGAGGAAACCTCTTCTTTTTGCTTCTTTTGTCTATTGAGATAAAAAGATCTTGACTTAATATATTGATAGTTGGCACACTGTTCAGGTCTCACCCCCTCATGCATTTCAAGTAGTTATAAACTCAGGAGATTATGGTGGACTTTGGCAAATGCTGGTTCTTTTCAATGTTGGTAGGGGTTAACCTTAGTTTAACCAAGCAAATTAAACTTAACCCTGCAGCAGATGAGATGGGATTAATAATCTACTTTATTAGTATGATAACTCTGGCTGATACTCTGTTTTTCCTCTTTGCAGCCCAGAACTAATTTAATTTATTTTACCTTGCACAACTTGGAGCCATAGGCAGAGAATCCCCTGAAGGGGCTGAAGGATATGAATTCAAATGTAGGCAAATAGTTATGAAGAGAAAGTGGATGAAACTGTTGGCTCAGAGATGAGCTAAATGAAATGTTGTAGAGCCTTGGGGAAAAAAAGTTTGCCTTAATTCATTAACTCATATCTGCAAACACCAGCAGCTTTGCTTTTTAAGCATGAGAAACACTCAGGAGTAGAGCACATTTGTGTCCTAACTGGTTCTGTGTCGTTCTACTGCAGCTGAAAATTGTTCTGGATACAGAACGTGTGGACAGTGTTTGGACCAGCCGGGCTGTGGTTGGTGCACCGACCCCAACAACACCGGCAAAGGCCAGTGCATCGAGGGTTCCTACCGCGGACCCTTCCAGACCTCAGTACCAGCCCCCTCCACTCTGCCTGGTGTACCCATCAGCTCCCAGCCTGCTCTCAATGGCAGCATGTGTCCCAGCGAGGCCAAATACAACTGGTCCTTCATTCAGTGCCCAGGTTGGTATTCTGAATGTGGCAGGATGGAAAGTTTATCTAATTAACACTGGGATTTTTACAATTTTACATACATGAGCTTTATGTTCTTTAACAATGGTTTGATAAACGTGTATTTAGTTTCTGAACAGCCAGGATCATGTCAGAAGACTGTGGGGTATTGTGCTCTTGCAAAACAACAGTCTAATCATCTCATAACCAAAAATATTTAGTTTCTAAAACGTTTTAGATAATTTTCCAGCTCAGAAGGTTCTTTAAGTGTCTCCTTTAAGAATGGCATTAAAATGCAGTAAAAGAGAACCGAGCTTTTTCCATCAGATACCAGAAAATATTCATTTTGTGTTGTGGCAGCTATCGTTATAAATGATTTTATAACCTCAACTGACATTTAAACCTCATCTCACAACTTAAACATCAACTCCTTAAAATGTTAGATTTTTCCTTTATACATCACAAAGGTTTATTTACCATTCCTGTGTTTGCTGTGCATTTATTCAGCACAAGCTATAAAGCTTCACTTGAAATATTGATTAGATAGAGTAGAAAGAATTAAATTGTATGTAAGTGCACAAACAGCACTTTTCTGTTTAATAAGATGACAAATAAAAACAGATAAATAGACAAACACCTGTTTATTTCAGCTCTCAGATCAGAAGTTTTGAACCATCAAATGCAGTTTTTTGACTCCATTAACACAAAACAAACTGGGAGGGTTCCAGATCTCGCTTTTAAGTGAATCTGCAGCACAGATTCAAGGATGTCGATCGATGCAAATGCATTTATTTTAGTCAGAGGTTGTTAGAAACGGTTACCAATGATGCTGATGAGAAGGAAGCTTCTACATCTGTGACCACAAACAGGCATCTGACCGTGGGCTTAATCAAGTTTAGCTTCACTTTCATGTTCCACTCTCCATCCACAGCAGTATAGAGACAGAGACATTATCTTTGATCGTGCCGTATGAGCAGATATGTAACATTTTTGCAGCTGTTAAAGAAGCTAAGAACAATCAAAGCTACTGAGGGAATTGACCCAGAAGTTGGTCGACACGCCGCTCAACTCTAAACTGTAGTTATACGTATCACAAGACGGAATGTGCACTCTTTGAATTCGTTTGTTGCGTTTCCGCTTGTTTATTCCTTACATGTTTAATACCATGGAGAATCACCTACGGTCAAAAACCTTTTGCCCTTCTGGGCAAAACACCTCCTGATTGCTGACGTGTTCATCCTAAATACGTGCATGTACACGTCACACAAGTACCCGGCAACAATACATTATCACACAGTGGCAACCCAGGTGAATAACAGATCAATCGGCTCCTACAGCAGCACTACAACTGAACGCCTTAATAACTGCAAATTTAGCATCCATCTTTCATCCTGTCTCTTCTCTGAGCTCTCTTCAGCCACACAGAGTCAGTGTTGACTTTGGTCCTATCTTTAACTCTGTTCCATATTCTCTTACATTTCCTCTATTCCTCCAATAATGTCTTCTTACTTTATTTCATGATGAACTGGATAGATGAGGATATCACAGAAAGATTACTCTGTAAATTGGCTCCTATCTAACTTCAGCGTACCACTAGAGTAAGCACGAGTACCACCACTTTGGTTTCCTTATATTTTCTTTGTTTTTTCTATATTCCCTATTATGTGAACCTAAGCTTGATGTGACCTCTCAGTTTAATAGACCTATGTTGTGGATTCTTGACAAATAAATCCACCACGCACAGAGGATATAGGATGATTTGTTACATGAGACCTAAACCGTACCGATAGAGGCAGCTTTGTGCTTGCAAACTTATAAATCCATCCATGTTTGGCCTGAGGCTGTTTATGCTTGAAGCCAACCTCCACCCTCCAGGATGTGTGTGATGTTCAGATGATCATACACTTTGTCCTCTGTTTGTTCTTTGGCAGCCTGTCAGTGTAATGGTCACAGTCAGTGTATCAACAACAGCGTGTGCGAGAAGTGCGAGAACTTGACAACCGGTCGACACTGCGAGAGCTGCATCTCCGGTTTCTACGGAGACCCGACCAACGGTGGCAACTGCCAGCGTAAGTACAGTATCACAGGAGGTGGTGTGCTACTAAATCAAGTGGTCAGTCTTTCTTTACAGAGCTTCATCTAGCTTGTCTCTATTTTACTGTTCGTTTTTATACCGGCCATTTTCCTGTGTCACAAAGCTTTCCCCTGGGAGATCAAAGATTTACTTCCCTTACAGCCGATACTGGCAGGCAGTCAATCGGACCACTAAATCAATCCTTTATTCTTGCGACAGGTTAATTTAGCTGACTGGTATATTACAGCTTAAATGTACAGTGTGTAGTATAATTTGTCTCCTCCTGTAGTATACATATATTTACAAGGTTCTGCATCAGTGGTGATCAATAAACCAACCTGTCAGTAAACCGTAAATTTATTATCTCCATAATATGCTTTCTTTGCTTATTTTGAGTGCATGCAGTGCATATATTAATTCTGGATTTTGGTGAAAAAGTTTATGTAATATATCGTCTGAGATTACATTTAACTGAATTAAAGAGCAGACAAGAACAAATAGCATTTAATACATTTTATTTCAATAGATTGTTTCTTTACCCCCTCATACATGAACGTATTGACTCACACATATCTGGGCTCAGCTGTTTATTTTCAGGACATCACACTCATTCATCACATGTATCAGTGCGCCGTATAGAATTGGAGCACCCTGAGAAGTAAAACAGGATAAAAGCAAAATGAATGCTTATGGTTCACATCTCTTGTTCTTGCAGCCTGCAAATGTAATGGCCATGCCAGTATGTGCAACCCCAACAATGGCAAGTGCTTCTGCACTACCAAGGGTATCAAAGGAGATAAATGCCACCTGTGAGTATAACATTATATACACTCCTCTCTACTCTCAGATTTTCCTTTTTCTGACCTGATTTTACATTCAACACCATGCTGTTATCTGGTATTCTGTAGAGGGTCTTAAAAAACCATCCTTGTTTTATGTGCACAGGTTTTTATAGAGGATTTACCATCATATTTTATGTGTGAAGCACTTTAAAAACCATGTAACAGAAAAACAAATAGTTTTTGTTAACCTGAGCACTGTATTTATTACCAGACAAAATATTTACATCCTGTTGAACGAGTGATTTTTTGATAATAAACTCTGTTTAAAAACACTTATAAACTATTACTGAATCTGATGGCAGCAACACATCTGCCCAAAGTAGTTCCAGGCATTGTTGCTGGATTTCTGTTTTCATAATGTTCCAGTTGTTTAACATTGGTGAAACATCTGGACTGCAGGTAGGCCAGTTCTCCTGTGAAGCCATGCTGCAGTGATGGAGGCAGGATGTGGTTCAGCATTGTCCTACTGCGAGGTCTTCCCTGAAAGAGATGTTGTCTGAATGGGAACAGATGTTGCTCTGAAGCCTCCTTGTACTTTCCAGCATTGATGGAGCTTCACAGATGTGGAAGCATAGACACAAATGCAACCCCAAAACTTGTATTTGTGGATTTTAGGGTAAACTGTGTTCACAGACAATGATTTCTGGAAATGTTTCTGAGTCCATGCTATGATTTCCAGAAGAGAATCATGTCTGGCTTTAATGCATGATATCTCTAGCATCTAGTTGTGACATTTTACCTTGTCCCATGCACACAGAGATTCCTCCTAACTATTAATTTTTGTATATGGGTGAATCTTTAAGGTTTTAGTAACTGTGGATCATCCATTTTCTTGAAATTTTAAATCCCAATTCTTACCCCATGTGTTAATATGTTAAAAAAAGAAGTCTCATCATGTAGCAGCATCTGCTCATTCAAAGGGAATCCACTTAGCATGTTTTCATAAATAAACAAGTCATTTGTGTAAAAATTAAGTCATTTTGTCCTTAAAAATTTTCAATTTTTACAGTCAAGGTAATTTTCTTCTTCCCCTGTTTTGTCCACCCGTCTTGTAGGTGTGAAGTCGAGAGCCGCTACCAAGGCAACCCGCTCAAAGGGACATGCTACTGTAAGTGGAGCTCATTCGAGCTGGGGGGGGTGGGAGTGGGGATTGTGGGTGGTCGCCACTGAGAAAGCGCCGTGAGTTGAGATTCTTCTCTCCTGTTCAGATCAAAGCAAACACAGTTACACGGCTTATAAATCAAAGTTGTTTGATGTATGAAAGAGGGAAATAACGAGAAACTGTCGTGTAAACAAGCAACAGGTGGATGCAGGTCAGCCGCTGGAAGTGTGGAAGCTTTGAAGGGACATTTTCTTTTTCTTTCCATCCTGTTAGGAATTAATCTGCCAGCGGCAGATGACATTGGACATGATGTTCTACTTTATGGCTCTCAAGCTTTTACCCATCATCATTTTGACAGCCTTGAGAAAACTTTACCCTTTAATAACTGACACAAAGTAAAACTGTCATGTATTTCAGTCAGAAGTTTTTATCGGTCCCTTTTGACTAAGTGTGTAAAATAAAAATAACAAAACATTTTGGACATTTATTGATTGTGTCATATAGCTGTAGTGATAAAGATGTCCACCAGGGGGGAGAAGACATTAGATATACAACAGGGTTTTGAGTAAAGTTTTTAATCATAAAGTGATTCAAGAGGCCTTAAAAAATCTAATGTTACATATTGTACAGACAGCATTTACAGGTTAAAGATGTAAATATTGTTCTGATGTTTGAGGTACATTTTAAATTCTGCCTGTGAAAATGATGGTGAGTGACTCACCTGTATCATTATAAACTATTAAACTCAGAGGGGTGAGAAGAGAATGATGATTTAACTTTTTATACTAAACCTTAATTATCTGGCTCATTACATACTCCATTTTTTACATTCTTGAGGCTTGTGGACATCCAGAAGCTTGTTCTTGATGCATCAGGTTAGCAGAACTTTCTTTTCATGGTACTCCGTGAAGTATTGTCGGATTATTTTAACATGTAAGTGAAAAACGTGGAAAATAAGGAACCTGAAAGCTTTCACTTCTGCATTTCTGCCAGTGTGAGGTTGAATGGATTATTCTGAACAGCTCCTGGAGTGTCATAAGGTGTAGTAAGTGGTGGACCCAAACACAGACAGGAAAGAGTAGGAGGCAGCAGAAATGCAGATGACTGTTGTTTTAATTAAACTATGGCTGGAACATGTGAAGCAAAGAAATAAGAGGAACAAAACTCTGACACAAATAATGAACCAGCACAGAAAACAAACCAGGAATTAAGAACAAGACACAGGTGGAATGAATAATCTAACTGAAACAAGGGTTGTGTCCAAATGTGCCAGGAGATCCCTGCGGATGGGAAGAGACCAGGGATCTGCAGTTAACATTTGAATTCTCTGCTACCCAAGGTTTGGATGGCCACCAAGGAGCCACCAGGATCAGTGACAGTGACTGCTCCCTCACTCTGGCTAACGTGGGAGAGATCAGGTGGAAACGCAGGGTGTTCGCGCATGGGTGGGCTAAAGCGTCTATCCCTAATGGCACGTCTGCCTCGGACAGGCAGAAAAACAGTGGACAGTGGGTGTTTTCCCATGGGGGGAAGAGGTCTACTTGGTTGTATTTTCGCCAGATCTGCTCCACCATTTGAGGATGGAACCTCCATTCTCCGTACAGTGGTTTTCCCCTGGACAATAGGTCTGCACCCCTGTTCAGGACTCCCGGTACATGAGTCGCATGAACGGACAGAGGTCTGGAGCTGCACCAGAGTATTATCTTCCTGGCCAGCTTGTGCAGGTGTATTGAGCGGCTCCCCCATTGATGGTTGATGTAGGCTACTACTGTCTGTCATTACCAGGCCCCTCCACATTTGGCAGAAAATGTCTCAGTGCCAGAAATACCGCCTGCAGCTCCATTACATTTATGCGAAGCCGGGACGTTTTCTTTGACCAAATGCCATTTACCACACTGCCCATCATAGTTGCACCCCACCCCTTTAGGAAGGCATCCGTTGTCATGGGTGACACTGGACCTACCACACCCACCATGAGAGCCGCTGGTTTTCTCCACGGTAAGTGAGCCGCGATTCATGCTGGTGTGATCTTTACACTGCGGTGGAGATGACGGCGGGGCACATCCGCAGAGACGCAACCCAGCACTGAAAGTCTCTCATCATCAGAAGCCCTAGTTGTACGACTAAAATGACAAACGATCGAGCAGGCGCAGGCAAAGTCTGAACGATACGGCTTTCCCCAGTTGAAAACAAATAAACCGTAGACAATGCGGGAATTAGACGGCTTATTTCTCAGTTTATTTTGAAACCGAGACCGATCAGGTAACTTATCACCATGTCGGAGTCCCTGATTGCCTGCGTTTGGGATTGGGAGCACATCAGATAATTGTCTATGTAGGAGAATATCCTGATGCCGTTGTTCCTTAATGGAGCTTAACTTGAGCTGAATCGCTGCTGGCCATCGATGTTAACACACCTATGAATCTGAGTGGTTTGACGGCGAACTGAAGTCTGAACCCCTGACATAGTGCTTCTGACCCAGAGGTGGACTGCGATTTCTTTTTTCTTTGTTTTGGGGGGACATTTTGTCCTTGGTGACATACCTGGCTGCAGAATTTCACACTTTATTTTGTTTATTGCCCCCTGAACAGAAAAGGTTGAACTGAGACACTGGGTTGTGCTTCGTGACACTGACAAAGTGTTCTGGCAGGCCTGAAAGCTTGAACATTGTGCTGCCTGAGTCTCTTCCCTCCATTCCAGAGGAAACTGAAAAAGGGCTCCTGTTGAACTGGTGAACACAAGAGCTCCTGAACTTGGAAGAACTGAGCCTATCCTTTGTCAGCTTCCTTCCGGAATGGGGTGGACGGTTCCTTGCTGCAACTGCTGCAAAGGAATGTTTCTCCCATGGTCTTGGGTTCTCAGCTTTGTTAGGCTGGTTAGATTGCCTACCCTGCCATCCTCTTGCAGCTGCGGCTGCATTTCAGCCTGATATGCTCACAGCAGTGTGACCGCATTGAGAGAGCACAAAGACTGGGCTGCATATTTGTAGATCCTCTAATAAATGGATGCTTTAAAGCAATCCATCTTGCTGGGAAGAGAGACACTTGAGGACGCTGAGATGGTGGTGAGCCACTGAAGACTCCATCGCTGGGGGCTCGGCCAACCCCTGTTCCCTCATACCTAGCACTTCCAGCTTAGAGCAGCCCTTGGTGGGAAGCTTGCTCTAATAGTGCCGGCTCATCTCCTTCATACACGCAGGAACTGCTGGTAACAGTCACTTGGCTGGTGGTAGGGCTGGTGGAAGTCTCTTACCATCATATAAATCTCGTCCTTCTCTGTGCTGCAGGCCATGGGATTCTAAGCTTTGCAGAAGCATGTTTACATACATTGTATAAACTTCTGTCCGCCGGAGAGGCCATATCTGCTCCATTAGCTGGCCGTGAAGGCTGGGCCGAGTGAAGTCATCCTCCTCTTCCTCCATGTCGTTAATCTCAAGGAGGTTGGAATTGACATTACACTCTTCTTCCTCATTAGCCGGGTCAAGCACCCCGTCGAGGATTCCCTTGAAAAGTAGGGGCATTACCGGAGACTCCTCCTCTATCATGTCCGCCCAGCTCGTGATGGCTCGTGGCATACGCCGCCCCAGCTAGAAAGGGGTCCTGGTTGTTCGCTACTGCCACACTCAGTCTTTTTTCCAGGAGCTTTTCAGGCATGGAAGAGCACTGCAAGCATTCCTGCTGGTTAGCTAGCGACGCGTGAGCATGCTTGACACCAATGCATGCTATGCACATCGGGTGAGGGTCCCTATCCGAGATGGAAGCCCCGCATGACGCAGGGCACGGGTGGGATCCAACCTCCTTAGCTTTCGGGTCCGACCCTTTGGGAGGGGTGGAATTTGGTAACAGGCTCATCGTAACACCTTAGTCTGTTTACGCTAGCCGTGGAAATAAATCCAAGCTTGCAGCTCAATGTCTGAGTCAGCTTGTCGTAACACGTTAGCTGAAGCCGACAATTTAATGCTAGACCGAAAATGCAGGCTCACTCCGGTTAGTCTGATAATTTCTTTAGATGCAGAAAAAGCATTTGACCGTGTAAATTGGAAGTTTCTATTTGCAACATTAAATGGGTATGGATTTTGGTTAATCTTTTATAGATTAGATCAAGATATTATATAGCAACCCAAATGCATGCGTAAAGACCAATGATCAAACTTCTAAGCTTCTGCTTGCAGAGAGGCACCAGACAGGGCGGCCCTCTCTCTCCATCACTCTTTGCTATTTTCATTGAACCCCTAGCTGCTGCCATAAGACAGAACAAGGATATCAAAGAAATTAAAGCTAAAAACATAGAACATAAAATAAGTTTATACGCTGACAATATTTTACTTTACTTCCAAAACTCACAAACATGTC
>JBAMIG010000021.1:19628691-19642423 GCA_037177335.1 Kiunga ballochi
GCGGCGATGTTCATACCATACTCCATGCCTCTATGGCTGCGGCGATGTTCATACCATACTCCATGCCTCTATGGCTGTGGCGATGTTCATACCATACTCCATGCCTCTATGGCTGTGGCGATGTTCATACCATGCTCCATGCCTCTATGGCTGCGGCGATGTTGATACCATGCTCCATGCCTCTATGGCTGCGGCGATGTTGATACCATACTCCATGCCTCTATGACTGTGGGGATGTTCATACCATACTCCATGCCTCTATGGCTGCGGCGATGTTCATACTATACTCCATGCTTATCAGGCCTATTTAGTCTGAGGCAGCTGATGTGTATCAACAGGTGAAATGGTGCTGTGTCTGCAGTAATGCGGACGCTGCACCTGTCTGTCGTGGTGAAGAGGGAGCTGAGCCCGAAGGCGAAACTCTCAATATACCAGTTCTATGTTCCTACCCTCACCTAGGGTCATGAGCTGTGTGTTGTGACCGAAAGAATGAGATCCAGGGTCCAGGCAGCTGAAATGAGTTTCCTCCATAGGGTGGTCGGTGTCTCCCTTAGAGATGGGGTGAGAAGCTCGATCATCCTGGAGGGGCTCGGAGTAGAGCCTCTGCTCCTTCACGTGGAGAGGAGCCAGATAAGGTGGCTCGGGCATCTGGTTAGGATGGACTCCTTTCTGGTGAGGTGTACCGGGGCACGTCCCTGTGGCAGGAGGCCCAAGGGGAGACCCAGGACACGCTGGACTGCTTTTGTATGGAAGTCTGGGCTTCCTTCCTTAAGCTGCTGACCGGATCTCAGATAAGCGGTGGAAAGTAGATGGATGGATGAAGTTTTTACCATTTAATACTATGTGACATCTCTTAATTATTGCAGTGCAAATGTCTTCTTTCTGGTATCTATTGAGGGCAGAAGAAACATTTCGGATTGTGTTTGCACTATTTTTAGCTATGGTTTTACCATAAAGTGGTACAAAAGGTTTTAAAAGCTCTTTGTATGAAACATCATGTTTGCTTGTATTGGGTTAATTTATTAATGCTTTTAAATCACTTCAATAATATATAAAAATAGGTGGAATTACAAAGGCTCTTTGGAAGCACAAACAAAAAGCAGATCATTCGTATAGTAAAGAATTTGTACATCCACGGCTCCTTCCTGATCACTCTTAAAATTTTATTAGACTTCAATATACTCTAGTATAAAATGCACAAAAATCTGTCCAGATATTTTTTGCCTGAAGTTGTTCACAGACAGACAGACAGATAAACACGGGCAAAACATAACCTCCTTGGCAGAGGTAAAAAAAAACAACAACAAATTCACAGCACTGAAATACTGAAGCTGAAAACACACACCAGTAAATGCAAAGTCATGTGATGGTAAAACATCTTTTTTCTGCACATATCTGGGAATAACACTTAATACACAGTTAATCCAGTTTAATTCCTGATATTATTTCAGGATAAAGGACATAATGATTCCTCATGAGATTGCTGGTGATTACTAGTGTGATAAATGGGACACTGCCTCTAAGGGGACTGGGAACCATGTAAAATATTATCCATTTCCTGTTTGCTCAAAGCTTCATAACATCTAGTCTGCTGGAAGGAGAATAGACATCAAGTGGAGATGACAGAAAAAGCCACAGTGTGTATTATACTAAATGTTATTAATGTGGGGGGTGTCTCTTCCTCTCAAACACCCCACTCTTAAGTAAGAAAGAGTTGCTGTCAGGCTGCCTTTTTGTGACAAAACACTGCACAAGCTGACACTTGAGATTAGTGGCAATATCTGCCATCGTGTGTGCTCTCAGTGTGGCACCCTGTTTGCACTTTCCAAAATGGAGTTAGACAGTGATGACATGACCCACAATCACTTCTGGGTATTTTCCCTCTGCTGAAGGCATTTTCTTTGAAGACAGATGTCATCGTGCACAGGAGAAGTTGTGCAATATCTAATTGCCAAAAGAAGTTGATGGCTCTGAGGCATCCTTTATGAAGCAGAGCAGGTTTCAGTGCACCAGTCAACACAGCTGCTTTGATAAGTTAAGGGTTTAGTTTTAATGGAATCCCTGCTAATCACACATCTGCAAAGTCTCGGACATTTTATTTAATCCTCTTCTCATCATTACCTCCCACTTAGAGTCATGAGCATGAAATATTTCCTCCCGATGATTATCTCCTAAATTACAAATACCTGATTAGGAAAAAAACCCTTTTCCCTTCTTTGTATTCTGTTCATTTCAGCAGAGAAGACAGAATATTCTCAGCTTTCCATCAAGATGTTTATTTTTAATGCAGCTCAGGCTGCTTTCCTGACATAGATGCATTCTTTATACTGCACCGTAGTGCTCTGACTCCTAACTTACCAGCCATTAGATGCCAAACTTCACTAGAGTTTGAGTTTAGACAGCCTGATCTGTGCTGATGGGATCTTTTCTGAGAGTTCCTTTTGCTATGTTGTTCCTATGAAGTTATGTTGAGTGTTCAACAGTCTGGAGCTAAACAGGGAGGATTCACTGTTCTGCTGTAATCGACAGCAACACGAGTGTTCCAGATGGTGCAGACTACACAAAAAATAGACCATCAGAAAACACTGCTGTGTTTAACCATGATCTCATTGAAGATTCAGTCACTCTTATGATTAATTATTTTTTATTTTCTTCTAATACATATGATTTCATTTTTGTTCAAGGTAGGTTTTTTGGAACTAACCTGATGTGAACTCTGCTGTCTTTTCTTTATTTTCTTCCTTGCTAAAGACCTTTTTTCATGGAGGGATTATATGCTAATCCAAGCTTTGTCTGGGAATAATAACCAGGAGTTGCAATGAGTTTCACACTAAGATGTCACTGTGAAAAGTGTGTGTGTGTGTGTGTGTGCGTGCGTGTGTATGTGAGGGGAATAAAGCGTTCAATAGGCCTGCAGTACTGCTGTTCCACCAGAGAGGGGCAGTGTTGCATTGTTGAAGTAGTGTTTGTTCTGAGACATTTTGGGGCGAGGGCAGTGAGGTTGAACACCACTGACAGTGTTTCCCGTGGCAACCTTGATTAAGACGGGATGTTGCTGGAACAGTTGCACTTGTGATGATTGCACAGAGAACATTTCTGCCCACGTGTGCAGAAATGAAGGGGTTTCGTGCGCAGGATGTGGCAGCCGAGGGGCCGAATAGCTGGCTTGTTGTCTCTTTGACATACGTCAAGTCTGGAGGACAGATGAACAGACAGTCTAGGAACCTCCCATTAGCTGTGACACCATAAGGAGTAGGAAACTGACAGTAACTAGGCATTATGATGTATGTTTAAAGATCTGTTGATACATTTTGACAGCATAGACACATAAATGTCTAATTTATGACATGGAGCACACACTCATCTTCCCTGTGTGAGCATTTCCTGCCTGCTTTTGTAGCTTTTGTTACATCTACAAGGTCACAAAGAGTCTGACGCTTGTATATCTGAGCAAATAATGCTGACCTCTTGTTTTAAAATCCCCTTATTAAAGCAGATTTCTGACCATCCATTGTCCTTTCTTCTTTGTTTCCCCTCACAGATTGCATTTTCCCAGCACAGTAACTTTATGGATCTGGTGCAGTTCTTTGTCACATTCTTCAGGTGAGTTCAAAGGATTTTCCTACAATAAAAGCATCAAATTGAAAGACTCATGTTCATCAGAAGGGAGATGCATTTGCTGCTTGTGGGTGTGCAGTGTGTAAAACTGCTCAAATGGCACACTGAGTGCTTTGGGTTATGCATGCTTATCACATGTTACGGAGCTTTTTTACATAAGTCTCTAATAAGATGTGTAATACGACCTCATTAATATGGTGGACGATACAATGTAAGTGAATGAAAAAGCCAAAAAGGTAAAAGATGCTCACACACACCACCCAGATGTTTTCATTTACATAAATCCCAGTTAAGTTGAATTAAAAACACAGCTAAGCGACGCTTCAAATGTTCCAAACATTGTAATAGTGTGACACAGATAACTCCTTTCATGAAGGATGGTCTGCTCTGCTGTGCCAGAGGAAATAGAGGAAGCAGTAAGCCCCCTTTAGAGACTTCGACTAGCTCTTATCAAGACTTCTGGGTCATTTCACTCTGTTGGGAATCAAGCAAGGATAAAGACGACTCGTCTTGGTCCTCCGTCTTTAGGGACAGTTAGTATTTATGTAGCCAGTTTACCACAGCCTAAAGGATTTTTCACATGATCTTCCTGTTTTAGCGTGGTTTTCTCCGGATAGTAATAAAAGGTTGGCTGTGGGTAAATGCTTTGTTGTTAAAGCGACTCAAACTTTTCTCCAGACCTGTGGTGGAAAATAAGATTTCCTATTCCAGTATTTTTATTAAAATCCTCAAAACATTGTCAAACACAAACATCAGGATGAGTTTTGCTGCACTGCCACAAACAAACAAAACACTGACCTTATGTGTCATGTAAATATATCGTTTGTTTTGCACCAGATTTAACCAGTTTCAGTATTATTCCTTCACAAAGAAGGAGCTTTCATTATCTCAGGCCACTCAAGCAACATAATATAATTTGATATTCAAGATGCAGCAGCTGGATGGTCCTGTCTGACTCTGCTGATGGTCAACTATCAGCACACTTTAGTCATGTTCACTCATTATTAATCAGATGGCAACAAACTGGTGTATTTCTTTATCTCCAGTTCAGCTGGAATAACTTATTTTTTCTATATACCCTCCTCCTTTTGACATTTTTACAACAAAACTACTGCCTGTTGCCACAAAACACAAAGTAAAGTGAAAAAGGAAAAGGGTACTGTGAGCTTTACATATCGGTTACCTGTATTTAGAGCATCTTTAACTGTTTCCTCAACCTATTTATATGGTCTCAGTATGAAAATATCAGTAATCTCCTCATATGATAAACGGGACGTTTTGCATCTTCCTCTGGTGTCATCGAGCGCTATCCCTTACATCATCAGCATTTTCTCAGGAACAATAATATGTACCTCTGTGGGGTGAAATGTGATGGATAGTTTACCCTTTCAGTGAGTTGTGGAAGTTTTCCAGCTTTTATATCCTGTCCAGGAGGTTTACAATCCTATATGGTAAATCCACAATAAATGATCCACCATAAAACCATATTTATCCCAATTTTATTATTAAAAAAGAAGACTCTCTACTATGTTGTAAAGAAACTTCTGTTTACACCCAGAAATGATAATTAAGTCACTTCCTGTCAAACTTTGACTAATTAAATAACTTATTGACAGTAATGTCAGCCAAACATAAACACACGAACAGAAAGCTTTGTGTCTAAACAGTGGTCCTCTGTGGCTGGAGTCTGCTAAGATGTTTTTGTTGCACAATAACGTGATTTTTACATTTAGCTTTTTCTGCCTGTTTGCATCACACATGATGCAATGTCAGTCTGCAGAAAACACGCTTCTGCAGCTGTTTGATGCTTGCTTGGAGATAAATGTTCAGCTGAAAGGTGCGTTGCATTGAGGCATTGTTGTGAACACCTGTTGTGAACACATTGGAGTGAATTTGCTTTGCATTTTGCCTGAAATATTAAACGCATCTTTTCAGGATTGTTGTGCTGCATAGTGACGGAGATGCCATTTTTCCCTGCGAGGCCTGGAAACGGCTGAGTGTTGAGCTCTGATGAATCCCACAGTCTGAAGTCTGCGTTTTCAGGATCTGTTTTATCGATTTAAAAACGAGCTAGACTAAAAGTACACAAGTGTATTCCCAGCATGATCGGCTGCATGTGTGTTGTTTCTCTAGAGTATCCTGTAAGTATACGGCAGACCTTTTTCTTTCAGTTTGTGTGCACTAAAAAAGCTGTCAACTGTTTCAAGTGCTGCTGGTTTTATTGACCCAGCAGCTTATAAAAGGCTGATGGAAAGGATTCCTTTTTAATTTTCTACCCAGCACATTTCAAACACATGATGTCCAGAATGGATGGATACACCCATTTACAGCAATAGCAGAGTTTCATGACAAAGTAATTGTGTGAAATTAGGTTGTGATATCACCGTGGATTGATCCAGTCGACTCAAGATTGTTTAGTTTGCATCCATCTATCTGGATTTTCCTTTTTTAACTAGTTGTTCCCAAGTTAGTCCAGTAAAGAGATTCTTATCACTGGAAAGGTATCTAAGAGGTACCCCAAAAAGATGCCATAAACTATTTAATCCGGCATGTTTTCATGAAGAGGGGCATTAGCTCTGCTCTGCATACAGAAAATTATGTTGTACCTTCAAAGTGAGGTGCTGTTGTACCAGTATTTTACTTGTTGGGGCCATCTTGATTTAACAGAACCGGTCTTTTAAAAAGGTACAAACTGCAATATTACAAATAAATATACATTTTTTAATGTACCACCCCAGCAGTAAAACTTTGTTCCTGTAAAAGTATAAAGGTGTGAATCCTACCTCTAAAGGAAGTATTCACAATCTCCTTCTTTCCCAGAGCCCGTAGGTGAATATGGGACCGTAGACCAGACTGATTGGAAGCAAGCATTACTGCGGCCATCTTGCTCCATTAGTTCCAACATATATGAAAAACACAGGTCCAACTTCTGCTCCCATCAAACTGCCCACTCCACCCACCAAGATCAGCTTACAGCTGACCTCATTTTTCCTCTGTGCTGGTGCTGAGCCCACATGAGGGTGGCAACCTGTGGTGAATTCAGACTCAGCTGAATCCCAGTTGCTTGCTGGTGACTTTCCTTCCCAGGCTTCCCAGGATGGAGCCCAGTTTCTTATAGTCCAAGCGAGCTAAAATGTTCTGTTACGCCCAGTTTCAGGGTCAAATACCAGTAGAGACGCAACCCACTGAACTTCAGAATGAGCCTGTTAACAGAAGAAGCCAACGTTTGTCCAGCTTGACTTGCAGGACGAGATGTTCTCCAAACTTTCACTTTCAGTGATTTGTGTGATACTGAGTCTGAAAAGCATTAAAACATCTGAATATCCGCCCTGCAGTCACTTGTTTATGATGCCACTATGTTTACACACCTGTCAGCATTTAAACATGTGTATGTCAGCTATTGCAACAAACAGTTTGCACCTGCTGTGTATTGGAAGCAGACATCACAACAACCCGCAAACAGAGCAGCCTTTCCTTCCTTTCCTCTGTCCTTTTCTTCATTTACCACCTCTCTCCTTCATTTATCATCCTTTCCACTCCCCTTCATCATCCCCTGCTTTTCCCCTTCACCTTCCACCTCCTCGCATCATCCACATCCTTTCATCTCGAGCTCTCCTACCCCTTCTGTTGTTTTCCTCCTTCATTCCTTCCTTTCTGTCCTCACCTCTTTTCCTCCACACTCTCCCTCATCTCCTGCTTTTAATCCCACAGCGCTGTCTTGTTTTTGATGTGCACGCTGTCTGCCACTGATTCAGCACTGATGAGTTAAGCGCTAAAGTGAGCAAACCCCGTTTGCTGCCTCTTTGCGATGTTTGTTTCGCGGGGGAGGAGAGGGATGCTAATTATCGTGAAAATTGTTTGCTCATCTTCATTCCATCTTCCTCTGTTTCTTAATCTCGCTTTCCTCATGCCAAGTTTCCCTGCAGGGACAGATGAAGGTGGTGCCATCCTGTTATCTTCAGCACCAGCACAGATACCCCCACAAGCTCTCTCCAGCCACACAAACAGATGAATTAAACATCAGAGAGAACAGAACACAGACGCATTCACGTTTATGTCCAGCAGTCCAGAAGCTTCTTTACCTACATTTGCAATGTTATATCTGAGTGTTTACAGGGCTCAGCACCGGGATTTCTTACAAATATCAAACTTTTAATGAAGATTTGAGCAAACTGAACATTGTCTCTTCTCTGAAACTGTTTACTTCCAGGCATAAATAAAAATCCCCAGAGAATGTGAAAATTTCTCCCTAAAAAGTCTTAAGATGGCACTAGAAGCGTTTTAATGAGCAGCCAAATCTAAAATTGAAACATGACAGCTAATGGAAGCACGCTTTGAAGCAATGGTGACCTGAATGACAAATTTCTTTGGCAGCGTAAGTCTGAATTGCTGGATGGAGGAAGTTAAGAACACAACATGCAATATTTCATGATTGCACGCTGACTCTGTTTATTTAGTCTGTTTTTCAAGTCTAAGATCACAGCCTCCAACTTTATCACTCCATTAAGAAAAGTTGAATTTTATAACACTTTATTTTGTTGATTAGGTAGATGCTCAGTGAAAGTACCTAAGGGATTAAATTCCTCAGTCTTGGTAAATAAGTGGTATTTTGGGTGACATCTTACCTTTTGTCTTCCTGGATTTGCTCTTATTTCACCATTTGGCAAAAGAACAGAAATGTTTCTGAACTGATTTTTTTTTGTTTGTTATTACAAAAAACTTTGAGTTGACCTTATAATCATCAAGAAAAGAACATAACAGCACATCTGTGCTGCTTGAGAACCCCCACAATCCAAGTGACTCAAGTTCCAGTGCGTTGGGGAATTATTTTTAAAAAAATCACGCCTGTCTTTGCTTTGGTTTTTTCTTGTGGGAATCTTCCCTAAAACCAAAATAAAAAAAAAGAAAGTCCTGCTAAGAGATTGGCCAGCACTGAAAACAGCTTGTTCAGTATATTTTCTGCCTGCATTTCTTTGCAGGATATGAGAGTAGCCTCCCAGAGCATCTGCCTCCCACCCTTGTTGATCTTTGCTTTAGGATGCTCCGAATAGTGTTGAGGTTAGGACAGGATGGGGGTTTCTGTCCTTTCATGCCCAGCAGTATTCCTGCAGCATGAGATGGAGTATCGTAATGCATGAAGATGATTTTGTGATGGAAAGCAGTTTCTTTTCTTCTTTAAAAACCATGAAAGAATGTGATCATTCAGAGAAACTGTATACTTTCAGAGGTCATTTCATGTGGGCTTAATCAGCTCTTTTCCCATGATTCCAGCCTAAAACCTGACTCCACCACCTCCTTGCTGGCATTGCAGCCTTGTTGGGATGTGATGTCCATCTGTAAACCATTCATGTGGATATTCCAGAGTTGCACAGCTTTAATTAGTGAACAAGTCTTTGTGTATTTCTGGGCCCCTGCAGCCTTTTCTGCTTGTAAGCATTGTTTAGCGATGGCCAAGTAGAAAACGTCTGGAGAATCCTCCACCTCAATGTTTGCTGGATTTTGAAGGCACCAGCAGATTAAAATCCCAGTTTGCTGCTTTATAATGGAATTTTAACAGCTGGCTTAATCTAATGTATTTGTATGGCAGAAACCCTCATTACTCTTTTTTTCTGCACAAACCTGCATGCTCTGAATCAGCCACAAAGCAACACATACAAAGTTTTCCTGAAATATCTAAGATTTTCATATCTTGTCAAAAAAATATTTAAAAGTTTTATCCACAGAAATGTCTTTCTTTTATTTATGCTGCTTGAATATGATGGTCTGAATGTGGAACGTCATTCTTAAGTTGTTTTTTTATTTATTGAGCTCACCTGTAAAGCTAGTTAGAGCAAAAGTGTGAGGCTAATTTCAGGGACCCAAAGAGCATCGAGGGACTTTTACATCATTTTAGATGTAAAAGATTTAATAGCAGTTATTTTTCTGCACTTAAATGAAAGAAAACTAAAATGTGTTTTGGGCAAAAGATGGAAAATTTAATGATGAAATGAGTATTTTAGGCTTATTGACTTCTTTTTTTTGCCCTGTTGATAAATCTCTAGATGTGATCGTTCATTGCTCTCTTTAGCTTGTTAACTAAGTTGGTTCAGTAGTGAAGATGTGTTGGGAAGTAAGGCCTTACCTGCCAAAAAGCAAACCTGAGAGAGTTCTCCATTTGTTGATTATATCTTAACTTGGTTATTATAATTTCTTGCATTTGGTCTGAAGAAATCATCTATTCACACTAAACGTTGCTGCCTGCACGCTCACGGGGAGAAATAGCTCTGAGCACATTACCCGGCCTGCCTGATGTTTTAAGGCAACCTTAGTTGTTTTAAATGTGCTATAAAATAAAAGCCTACAAATAAACTTGATTGGCATAAAAAAGGACAATGGTGTGGCAACGATCTGCACTTTGATTCCAGTTTAAAAGAGACATTTTATTCAATCTGATTTTTATATTTTATACTTTATGTTTAGGACGCTGCATCAGAAGTAGGTATTTTGTCCTGCAGTTATAATATGAAGCGTGCATGTGGATATAGAGACACTTTTCACAGTGTTCAAATGGACATAACTATAAAAGAAGCATAAATAGGCTTCAAAGTTAACCATCATCTCCCCTTGTTTCAGTACCAGAGGATATTCACACGCACCTCTGCAGGCCTGGGCTTTATATTTTAGCACAGGTTTTTATTTTAAATAAGGCTTTTTTTTAACGTTCATTAATTTTGCTGTAATTAATTCTAGCTGCGCTGGAAGCGGTGAAGCTGCCAGGAAGGCAGCTAAATGTCATCAACAGACTAATTGAAAAAAAAATATGTAAAAGTATTAATAAGAAGGGATGTAAATGATTAGAGTTTCATTTTCTGATTCTGACTTTGACTCTTGTTCATAAGTTAACAGCCAGAAAAGCCGAACTGAGAGGTTGAGTTTAAATCGATTGATCCACAAGCAACAGTGAGTCGCCATCTTATTCACACATTTCACAGCAAGCTCATTCAAATCTTTACTCCTCCCTGAGAAATGGCATGTACAGTGAGATTAAATATTCAAATCTGAATCGCATTTAAAATATTGTTATTCACTTCACTTTTGCAGCTTTTTATCACGCCTGACTGAAAATACTTTTGAGTTCTGCTTCCTCACAGAGGGGGAGATGTAATGTAGTTGTGGCCCGGGCATTAAAAGACAGAAAACCAGCAGGATGCCCACCCTCTGGCCAAGTCAGAGATGGTGTTTGGTTGGCTTGGTTTCTGCTGAGTTTGTGAAACATCCTGCTGCCATCAGGGACATTTAAAATCTCTGGTGAGAAGCTTGTTTCAGTGTGAAGAAGAGCTTTTCTTTTCACTTCAGGATGTTTTTACTCAGGATCTGAACCGTTTTCCTCTTTTTAGTTTATCAGTTGAAAGCTGCTCCAGCTTCTGTTTTCTTTCCAGTGCATCAAAGTATTATCAGGAAAACCAACCAGTATTGATTCCCCCTTCAGTGTGAAGACAGCCATAACTACCCGAGCACCATCAGCATGCAGCAGAATGCACTCACTGACCTCATTCTCAACCATTTACCTTGTTAAAGCGAAGAGGCTGATTAGTGTCGTCACCCAGAGACTTTTGAGTCAGCAGCCTGGCCGTGCACGGTGCACCCGATCCAGCTGTCAGCGAAGCCTCTGCTGCTCCTTCCTTCCTCCCTGGTGAACCTTTTACCTCCTGTGCTGAAGCTGCAACAGTCACACTCCTGCTTTTCACAACTTTGCTGACATGAAAGTACCACAGTACAGCACTTCTGTTCTTCATCACACTCTCCTGTTTGTTCTTAATTAATATTTTCACAAATATAGTACGTTCACCTGTTCGGTTACATGTTAAAATTGAATATTTAACCAGCAAATGACACGGCAGGGACTCCATATGTGTAGACATGGTGAAGACGACTTGCTGAAGTTCAAACTGAGCATCGAAATGAGGAAGAAGTGAGATGTATGTGACTTTGAACGTGGCATGGATGCTTGAGTCTTCCAAAAATGACGGATCTACTGGGATTTTCACACACACTTTGGACACATCAGTGCCATCATGTACCATCATTTAACCACCATAGCCTACCTGAGTGTTGTTGCTGACCGTGTTCATCCCTCTCTGAGCTCAGCGTAGCATCTTCTGATGGAGACTTCTAACAGGAGGATGCAGCACGTCACAAAGCTCACGTCATTTAAGTGCTTTCTGGAACATGACAGTGATTTTAATGCATTCCAGCGGCCTCCACAGTCATCAGATCTATGTCCAACAGAGCAGCTTCGGGTTGCGGTGGAACGGGAGATTTTTATCATGGGTGTGCAGCAACTGTGTGATGTTTCATGTCAATATGGAGCAAAACCTCTGAAGAATGTTTCGAACTCTTTGCTGAATCTATAACCAAGAAGGGGTTCAACACTGTCCTAGAAACAGTTTAGTAATTTAGATGAATTTTTTTGCATCTGCAAACATGATGGGCTTTATATTTGAGATGTTTTGCACTTGGCATTGGTGCTTAGATGAGTATCAAGCTGACAGACGGCTCGTATACAGACATGTAAAAGCAGCGTTTCCTTTCCACACAGATTTCAGGAGCTGTGTTTTGACAGCAACTTGAGAAGCTTTTGCTGCTCAGCCTGGGACTAAATCATGATTGTTTTCTGTTGCATATCAGTGAAGTGGAACATTCCAGTTTTTCAGACTTTTTCCCCCTCTGGACACATGAAAATACAGATATTGAAAAGGGGACAAGAAAAAACAAGCAGTGGCCATCCTTCATGGAAAGCCATTAGGGAAGAGCAGTGTTGCTCTCAGACACTATAATGGCCACTCTTGCAAATTTTGGCAGCTGGAAGCAGCCTGCACTATTTTTTTGTGATCATTTTATGCTCCAACACATCCACACCTACACATTTTGTATACTTGGAGGGCAGCTGGTTATTTTCTTGTGCTTTGTGCCATCTAATCTGAATGAATGTCTTCCTCCCAAACTTCTCTTCTCCCACAGAAAATACATTAACTGGATCGTTTCCCTCTCCTGCATCCTTTAAGCTTTGAACTGCAGCATGCATGGCTGCTCTCGTTTAGGGTGAACTGAAAGCAATCTGTCGTAACTGTCTGTTTAAACTGCAACCTGTTACTTAACAACCAATCATTCTCTATTATTTCTCCATGGCGATAGTTTTCACCACATCATTACGAAGCTGAAAGCCTCTTTTGTCCTGTACTTTGAAAAGAGATCAATCACAACAGCTGGCTGAGACAGAGGTGACATTGACCCAAACTGTGATATGAGCAGTGCAGTGTGAGTGTCTGGGTTCGGACACTAACGTCAGTCTGGATTAGTGTAACTGGCTCCATAGACAGGCTGGAAGGTGCATGATTGACGGCAAGACACGAGGAAGCAGACCATCTTCTGAAAATAGTGAGCTCCGGTCATGTGTACGAGATACGGCAGCAAAGAGAAGTGGCGGGGCAGAGGTGGATGATTGGATCCCAGCTGGCAGAAACTTCTGCTGCACATGAAGTTGTCAGATTCATGCAGTTCTCATTTGTTCTCAAACAAGATGAACAAGATGAAGACCACCAGTCTTCATCGCTCAGCTTCAGTTTGTTGTAAATAAACTGGTTCAAATGTGATTCAGTTTAGCTCGGTTGCTAACTCGCAACACGGTCAGCTCAAGGCACTTTTACAGACACAGTCCAATTCATTGTACTTTCCTTAACCCTTTCGAGACCCACCCAAAGTGCAGGCGAGATACCGCCCAAAATGGCCCAAAATATGATGTTTCTAGATAATGAGAAACTACTTGTTGAGTGTTAGTTTAAATTAGGGTAGGGTAAATTGTTACATATTAGGGCACTGTTTCTCAAATGGGGGTACGCGTACCCCAGGGGGTACTTCAAGGCATCCCAGGGGGTACGTGAATTTTTTTTTAAAAACATATAACTTTTAAATATTTGCTATAAGACATCTTTAAATTAAATCATAGAAATATATTTATCTATAAATATTATTTTTTTATTAATATTAATTTATTTTTGAGCAGAGTTGTATAAAATTACATTAAGCCATTAGGTTCTGTATGAATCAGTTAGGAAATATTTTCTTTTGATGTTCA
>JBAMIG010000021.1:19645154-19655556 GCA_037177335.1 Kiunga ballochi
TGCCAAAAGGCTAAAACTAACTTACTCATTTACTCACAGGGGAGTCCCAGAGGAAGGTAAAGTCTTTCCTCCTCATCTTATCTCACTCGTGACTCTCCCATGTTCAGGTCCATGTCCCAAGAGAAGTATTAGTATGATTGTAAAAGGTAAAGGAGAAGCGTGCAATGGACTTATGAACCAGACCTGGGTGAAGGATTGTCTGAAATCCAGGATGAGGTTTTTATTTATTTATTTATTTGTTTCTTTAATCTGCTTGTAGTGAGTAAAAGGTGCAGAGCCGCAGGTAATAGGTCTTCTTTGGGAAAGGGCAGCTGCTGCCTTATAACTACTCTATTTTTAAATCCTCATATTCCCTCTGCAGTTTGTTCCCCTTTCACAGCAGCTTTTGTATTTATTCATGAGTTTTTGCTACACCAGTGTTTCCCCTGACAGAGACGGGAGCACAACGTTTTCACGTTGCAGTGTGAAGTAAAACAAGGTGCTAGTCACAGGTTTGATGAGGGTCAGGTACCATCCAGCTGCTTTTCCATGTTTCCAATCTCCCACTCACCTGACTCAAATGAATGAGTCACTGGGAAAAACTTGACATTGGGTGCATTTAGTTTAAATAAGGGATGTTAAAGATTGAAACCTGCAGGATTGTGTCCCTCATGGGACCAGAAAGTAATCCTACATTAGATGATAACACCTCAGTTCCAATGAAGTTGGATCAGGGTTTTAAAAGTCATTAAATTTAAATACAATCCTTTGCAAATAACATCACCTATTTTCAATTGAATAAACTGAAAGACGAGATATTTCATGCTCAATCTTTTTGCAAATATTCACTCATTTTGAATTTGAAGTCTTCAACATGTTGCAGTAAAGTTGAGACAGGACCAACAAGAGACTGAGACATTTCAGGATTGCTTAAGAAACAAGCTGTTTGAATCATTTCACAGGAAAACCGATAAACTGAGCACATCAGGATGCCATGATTGGGTATAAAAAGGCCTGTTCTCATAAAAAAATGGCTCCACTCAACCACTAACTATGTGTGAAAGAAAAGTGTTTTTGTTATCAGTCATATTCTCTGAAAAATGCCCTAAAAATAATTCATTCTGCAAGGGGTTATGAACTAATGAGCACATCTTTGTCTTGTAACAAAAACAGCTAAACTTCATCCTGTGTTTGTGTCATATATTCCCATCAAAACCTTATAACTGGTAGTAAACGGTTTTTATCATCATCTGTGGATTTTGGTGTTTTTTTCCACTTATGTTGAAACTCAGTTTTTAAAAAGCTGCTAAAAACATATTTTACTGATTTTTATTCAATCAGACGAGACCATTATCAAATTAAGGATATCTGATTATAATGTCAACATAATCACTTATCTGGCAACTGTTCATGTAAACGGGATCATTGACTTTAGGGATCACCCTGCTCACAGACTTTCCTTTAATTAAGCTCAAAATGTTTAAACCTGCACGAAGAGCCAGAAAACTTCCACCTCAGATGAAGCATCTGGTGACTCTGTCTTCACAGGCCGATTTAGTTTGCATAATATCTTTCTCCAGGTGCAAATTAGGTTTCTTTTAGCAGATACTGAGACATCCTGTTAAAGCTTTTTCTGGAACTCAATGTTTCCACCCCTGTGTATGTTTCTTATGAAGACCCTGCTCATCTTCACCCAGATTCTGCTTGTTTTAGATGAACTAAACCAATAATTTAATGGTCTTTACATACAACAAGCCTCTTTTTACCAAACTCTTTTAAAAGATCACACATCGTAGCTCCTCCTTGGTGGGATTACTGCACGTTTTGAGTGTTTTTGTTTGGCTTAAAATAATCAAATCTGTTATTGAACTTCAAAATGAGAAAATGGTTGTTTTTAAACAGCCATTGGTGGAAAAATGAATCCTTTGGAATGAATTAACCAATTATTTAATGCTGGGAAACCTCAATAAGACTAAAGCTGAGAAAATGCAGCTAGATGTCAGTGTGTGTACACTGCATCCATCATTCCTCCTGTTTGTGCCAAATTTGGTTTTAACATTTCCCTCATTTTGTTCAGAGCCAAATGCAGGATTAGTGAGTACACAAGCAATTCAAAGCTCCACAGCTTATACAGCTGTTTGTTTTTAAGCCTTTATTCTATTTCAGGTAGTTAGTTTATCTGAAAGGTCTCACCATCCTGCAGCGCCGCAAGGTTTAGCGATAAAAGGAGCCCGACAGAATCGAGCCTGCAAGCTGGAGGAATGTGGTTCGGTGGACAAGACTACAGTGAAAATGCTATTTGGCTGCAGGGTGATTTTCATTTCCTGGCTTAGAGTCTAAGCCAGCAGCAGGCGGGTTTAGTATGCACCTGGCTGGAGACAACAGACCCTGCATGTTGGTGTTTGCCCCGTGGCTGTTGTCCTGCTGTCAGGTTAGCCAGTAACGTGTCACCTTCTGCAGCCTGGGGCTTTAAAACACCTCTTCTGGCTTCCCTTCTACGCTAAAATCTGCGCCCGAAATGGCCGAAAATCATCCTATATAACCTGATATGATTAAAGTTTTGAACATATGGCCTTTTAGAAAGCAGTTTGTTTGCTTCATTTACATAATCAGACTGTTTACCTGCTGGGTAGCTATGACTCAGCATGTAGACTGGTTGCCCTCCTGCTGAAAGGTCATATTAGATATATTTTTATGGAAATACATGATATTTATGTGGTCTCAGCATTTTAGAGTACAAACATCAATAATCTCTTCATATGGAGGTTTGGTAATAGTTGTGTTAACCACGTTGCTAAATCACCAGTGCCCCTGAGCATCAGTCTCGGTGTTAGTCCACTTGCTGACAGAATCAGACATTTTGACAAGGGGTGCCAAAACTTTTGCACAGTTTCAGAGTTTACCGTTTCTGATCTCTGATCTACTCTGATCTACTCCTTCATTCTCCCTGATGGGACCTTGGGGGAGTTGGCGCTTTATTTGCAGAATAATTGAGTGGATAGGACATCCGAACAACCAGAAATAAAGTTTTCCTTTATTTAAAAAAAAATAATTTTAAATTTTACTTTATTTGAAAATTTGATTTTTATTTTTTTTAAAAATGTGAAGGCCTTTTAAACACTTCAGTATGTTTACAAGTCATATTAGATTTTGTTGGGGACTTGTTGCCTTTAAAAGCAACAAGACCCTCCCACCATCACTTATATACAGTTATTATATATGTAGTATGCTATATGTTGTGAGCCACTGTAACTCAGGAGAAAGTCGTCTGCCAACTACGATCCCAGTGGATTGTTTCCAGGCTTCATCTCACTACAGCCTAAGTGTCCTGGACCCCCGCTGGCCCCCTCAATGTGTCTGTTGGGGTATAAGCGTGTGTAAATGTGAAATGCAGTTAAAAGCTCTTTGACTGTGAACATGACTGGAAAAGTGTTTTATTAGTACAGTAAGTTACCATTTATGACATCAACCACAAAAGGGAAATAAGCTTAGCCCATGTAAAGTAGTAAAGTTTATACACAGTCACGTTTGTCTCTTTTATGTATTTAATCTCTAAGCATTTGTAGTGTCTCTTCTGCTGGTGGGGAGAAAGTAATACCAAAAAAAGACACCCTTGACTTTATAGTAATGACGTGAATTGAAAAAATGCTCTCCTGACTTATTTATGGGTTGAAATGAGAACGTAGGCGAGTATTTGGCATGCTCTTGGAGCGGTGAGCATCTTCAGCTTTTTGTTACTGAAGAGTCTTTATTCCACCTGTGACCCGAAGGGATGCCGGGAGTTTCCAGTGTTAAGTCTTTCATATTAGAGTGAAAAAGGGCTTTTAAACACACTGAGAAATGTCAAGTCAAGTTTGTTTATCTACCACATTTACAATGACAGCAACAAACTCAGTGAGCTTTAACAACATGGCTTAGCATCATTTAAGAAATACCAGAGTGTAAAATAAAATAGGATTTAAAAACGCAAGACAAAAAGGGTCATGTTGCAAGTTAAAAAGATTAATAACCAAAAGCCAGTGAGAAAAAAACGTGTTTTAGATCTGCATTTTAAAGACAACAGTGTTGGAGTAGACCTGAGTTCATGTAGTAGGAAATACCAAAGGGTAGTTTGCTGACATAGAAGCATGAAGCAACTTTTTCAGAATCTGGTAAGGATACAAACTGTGTAACTTTAGATACATTTTTAAGATGGTAGAAAGCAGACTTGGGGTTGTGAAAAAATTGGCATCAATAATCACCTAGGTGTCCTAGATTCTCACTGGGTTTGACAGGAAAAGAACACATCTGGTGCCTCAGAGTCTTCGGACCCACTAAAAGAATGTCCATTTCATCATCTTGCGGTTGGAAACTCTTGGTCATTCACTGTGTCACACCGTTAATCTGATAAATGAGATGATTCACTGGGCTCGCGGTCAGCAGACACAGATGTGTAAAATTGTGTTGTTAGTACATGATGGGAAGTATCGTGCTGCATAAGTTTTAAAGAAAGGATCTGATTCGTAGATCATGGCGTGATGGGACAGGTGTGGAAGTGGGACCTGTCCACTCTAACAATACCACCTTCTTTATTTTTAAAGCTCTAGCTGTCTGTATCTGTTGTCTTTGTGTTTGTATCTGTTGTTCAATAATCTTTGTCATGTTTTTTTTTATTCCCAACTTGCTCTAAATTTCTCCTGCATCTCTTATCAATTTTGATCTTTTCCACCATTAATACACTTTTATTGTGTCTATCACCTTTTTTCTTTCTCCTTTTGCCTCCCACCCTGCTAAGAAGGGTGGTCTTTCATGTTTGGTGGATATCTATTCACACAAGTCTTCATCAGCAAGGTGTCACTCTAAAAGCAGAGAGCAGAAAACCAGATCAATAAGACGGCTGCATGGATGAATCTCTTAAGAGTCCACTTCAACCCAGGGAGATAAGGGAAGGATTTTTCTTTCTTATTTTTTGTATGTTATGGGCGATTGGCTCTTTAAAGAGTCAACCAGGTTAGGGAAGGGGTGTGTGTGGGAGTAATGAATAAAGATCAGAATGCATCACAGCCAGTATTAAAATAGAGAAAGGCATTCAGATGGAAAAGGTTGTAAAACTTAGAAGTGAAATCTGTGAGGGGGTCTCAGCAGAGGGGCCCGTTTGTCTGAAGACATTTTCAGCATGGGAGTTTTTAAATTAAATCCACTTCAAACCTCCCAAAAGTCCGTTCACATCTACGGTTTGTGTGATCTGGAGAGCAGAAGCAGTTTAGACTGTGAAACTCCTGAGTTTTAATCACAGAATATAAAGAAAGTAGTTCCCTAAAAAGCTTGTGTCAGCGTAACAGAGTAGATTAGTACGTGCATCCAACTTGCTAAATTTCAAGACAAAAATAGAAGCTTTTTGTTGTCTTGAAATTTAGCAAGTTGGATGCTAAATTTGTTGTTGGGAGACGCCTCAGTGTGAAAGTTTGCTAAAGTTCAGTTGTGTTGCTTTAAACATGTGGAAAAGTCCAAACTAACCATTCTTTCAGTAACCCAGTTCGCCTTACATGGAAATATTTATCAAGACTTTTTAACATTAGGTCATTATTATGTCATCCAGCAGTGTTTGTGACAATCTCTGCACATCACATGGTGTTTGCAGCTCAGTTTTAATAGAACTGAATTATTAACTCCACCATCAGCATCATGTCTCAGAGAATGTGTGGATTTATATTAGGGGAAAAAAATGAGGCACAGACAATTCCAAGAGAAATTTGAAACATCAGACCGGCTTTTTAAAGACTTGGCCAGTAGATAAAAACCCTTCACACATCGCATTAAGCTGATGACACCGAGCTCATGAAAAGAAAGACATGAGCCGGAATCTCAGATAGCCCGAGTTGAAAAACAGGGAAGCTGATGAAAGATCAGTCTGGAGTGTGACTGGAGCTCAGGCCTTTAGAGATGGTTTTTCTAAACACACACATAGCTGTTGCCAACAATCCATATCCAGGACTCATCATCATCCTTATCTTCATCACCTCAAGGTGTCTTTGTGTAAAGTATAAATGACACGTGTTTGTGATTGGTCTGTCTAGGTCTCACAGTTCCTTCATGATAACAAACTGATCCATATCAGTCTGGCTTTAGGCAGAGCCACTTCACTGAAACTGATTTCCAATCTGTTACTGATTCTCTATGGCTTGCCAGATCCACTGGTCAATCCTCAGTCCTTATTCTACTGGACCTGTCCGCTGCTTTTGACACGTTTAACCACCAAATTCTCCTCACCACACTCTCTGAGCTTGCCATGTCAGGATCCGTTCTCTCATGGTTCATATCCTATCTTTCCTGCAGATCCTTTAAAGTATCCTGGCAAGGAGAAGTGTCACATTCTTATATATTGAAAAAAGGGGTTCTTCAGGGATCTGTGCTCGGCCCTTTTCTTTTTTCACTCTACACCTTCTCACTAGGTGCAGTAATACGCTCTCATGGCTTCTCCTACCACTGTTACGCTGATGACACTCAGCTTTTCCTCTCTTTCCCATCTGATGATACAACCGTCTCAATGATAATATCAGCATGTCTTACTGATATCTCTACATGGATGAAGGCTCACCACCTTCTGCTAAATCTTTCCAAAACTGAGATCATAGTCTGTCCTACCAATCCTTCCTTACCTCCACCAATAAGGGTGAACTCTGACTCTATCACACTGGTTCTGACGTCTGTTGCCTGGACTCTTTTTTTTTTTTTTTTCTTTTTTTTTTATCAATGTGTCCTCAGTGTCCTGTATTTGTTGTTTTGCTCTGTACAACATGAGGAGGATCAGAGCCTTCCTGACAGAACACACCACAAAGCTTTTGGTCCAGGCTTTAGTTATCTCACGCATCGACTACTGCAACTCCTTACTGGCAGGCCTGCCAGCATGCTGGGTAAAACCTCTGCAGATGATTCAGAACCCAGCAGCACGTTTGGTTTTGAAGCAGCCAAAAAGAGCTCATGTCACTCTGCTCCTAATCATTTTACTGGCTTCCAGTTGCAGTAAGCAACACATTCAAAGCTTTGCTTCTGGCTTACAAAACACTAACTCGCACAGATCCTGTCTACTTTGACTCTCTGATCCAGAGCTACACTCTCTCTTCACAGTTACGCTCAGCCAATGAAAGACGCCTTGCGTTACCACCAATGCATGGGGCTAAATTACTAGCCAGGCTCTTCTCCTCTGTTGTTCCTCAGTGGTGGAACAAACTGCCAAACTCTCTTTGGTCTGCAGAGTCTTTGTGTACTTTTGAGAACAAGCTAAAGATTCAACTGTTCAAAGTTCATTTAGCACTTAGCTTAACTCTTCTATTTGACTTAGATCTATCCAGTTCTTTACCACAACCTAGCGTTGATTATATTGGGAAACAAATGGAATATATTCTATTAAAGAAAACAACAACAACAACAAAAAAACACACACAAACAAAAAAAAACAAACAAATATTCTCTAGCACTTTGGGACAACATGTGTCCTACAGGACTATAGTTGTGTCCAACCAGACTTGCAGCAGTCTGGCACTTACCCATGCTGTTCTGCGTTGTTTGATTTTATGCTTGTGTTGTTTTATTCTCTGATGTACGTCGCTTTGGATAAAAACATCTGCTAAATGCCTGTAGAATAGAATAGAATAAATACTGGAATATAGCTGGGAAAAAGCTAGCTCAGAAACAGCTGGAAAAGATGAACTTGAAAATTTTAATTTCACTCTTGCACGTGATAACGTGCAGCAGTGGGATCATCATCAATTATTGTATATCCTTAATCTGGGAAGATGTTTTTAGTTGCCATTACACGGTTAGCTTGGACAAAAAGCATTTACAGAGGCACCTTTAAGAGAACATGTGATTATGTATCATCAGTTTGTGTCCTCTGTCATCTATGCTCAACTCTTCCTCTCGCTGTCCATCTACAGCTGCTTCCTGTCTCTGCTGCTGGTGGCCGCCGTAGTTTGGAAGATCAAACAGAGCTGCTGGGCGTCACGGCGACGAGAAGTAAGTTTTGCATTTCTGGTATTGTGAAGTTGCTGGTCAGTTTACTTTAAAAGTCACGAAGTTGATGTTAGCTTTTACACATAGTCGTGTTGTAGCTGAGAACCTTAAATACACAATGAAGCAACTTCTAACCAAGATGCACCTCATGTTATTGATAAAGAGACATTCAGTAAAGAAGAAATGCATTGTTTGCTCTCAGATGGCTGGGTTGGACTCAGTTACACGTCTTGCTGTCACATGGTGGATTAAATGGATGAATATCACATGGTTGCCTACAGCTGAACAGAGATGAAGCAGAGTTTTAATACTGAAGCAAAGAGCTTTGAATCTCTGAACATAACATCAAGATTCAGCTTATTGGCTTTTGTCCTTGGTTTAAAACTAATCTGTTTTCCCTTCAGGCAGGAATTGGGGGTGTTTTTATTGGGAATGCTTTTATTGATGACTCTTCTTGCAGTGTTTTCTGTAGAAAAAGTTAAAATGGTTTAAACTTCTAATTTAACAAACACAGACTGAAAACCAGAGCAGGGCTGATACAGGCTTGCTTCAGAGCTTTACAGCAAACTGACAGTCTGCTATTAGGAATCAGTTTAAGGTCTGCAGGAAGTTTCCACAGGTCGACGTGCACTTTCCATTCTGCTTCACTGTTTGATGTCGCCGTTTGTGGTGGTGTTTATGTGCAGATGTATTGGTGGTGTGAGAAGATACGGTCCCTTCAGGCTGATTTGCTCTTTGACCCTTTGCACCTGAGCTTTGTCTTAAAAATGGGCTAGCTTCTGAATTTCCTTCCCTTTTTGTCCTTTTGTGTTCACAAAGTTTTGTCTAAAAATGTCTAAAGTAACTTTTTTTTTTTAAAACATGATTTTACAATCTATTCCTCCAGAGGACTTTTTCAGGTGTCACGTTTGAATCCTGCCAGATAGCAGTGAAGCAATTAAAGTGCTGGCATGAAATAAGTTCATTTTCACTCCACCTCTAGATGTCTCGATAACATCAACGAAGTGCATGAACGTCAGCAGTATCCTTGAGGTTTTTGACATTCAACATATCGTCTATTAAAGAGAAAAAGTCGTTTTATTAAAGCTGTCAGCCATTTAAAGCACATTCATGGTGATCTTTAAGCGATGACAGCATGTTAGAATGAAGGAAATGCTAAAGTGCACTTTGTAACAGGGTCTCTTATACAGAATTAACCTTCTGGGTTTGCAATTAATGCTAGGCAAATTTTGCAATATGTTTTTTTTCCTGGTTTTAAACCTTTTTTAAAGACATGTTTGGGTTTTAATTTCTTTCAATCCTTAAACTTTTAAACGTCTACTCTGGAATTAAAGGTGAATTTAATTATTATCCTCCAGAATATATGATCTGATCTGAGAAAAGATTGGAAAAATTGTAATATTTTTTCAGCTAATTGAAAGGATTTGTGATTGTGAAAGAAAGCGTTAACATTTATTTTATATTTATTTATTTTATAACATGTTATTTTTCTTTTTTAATGGTTTTCTGGTAGCCCAGGCTTAGAATGAGGTGTAACAAACTTCTTAAAGTCGTGTTAAGCTAGCTAAGTATAAAAACTCTAAAATGTGAAATATTTTACACATTGTGTGTTTTAATATCAGCAGTCACTTTTTGAAATTAGGGTAATGCTGAAAATGGTGTGGGAGTGTGTTTCTGTGTGTGACATTGTGGGTCAAGCCAAAGCCAGATGAAGTGTCCTTCAGCTGTCAGCGCGTCCAGGAGTGCTATTATCAGCCTCCCCCGTGGATGTCTCTTAACATCCGCCCTGCTCCCACTCCACCTTCACTCCATCACAAAACTGCTGCTGTCCAGCTGGAGCCTCTGCAGTCTGACCTTTACTCGGCATATGCACTGGAACTTTGTGAAGCACCCCACATGAACACCTTCCCCAACCCTCAAACATCTGGAAATACTTCAGATACTGTGATGCTTTTCAGGGGCTTGATGTCACCTGGCCTAAAATATTAACTTTGTTTACTGGAAGCTAACATCATTGCCTCAATTTTCTGTATATGTAGAGCGGATTTGAAAATAAGGGATATATTCTGATGACAGTCATGATTACTCCATTTTTCTCTTCTCTCTAAAACATAATATGGAGTCACATTCGTAAAAACTAGCTGCAAAATAAGCAATGGTTTTAAAATCTCAATGAATTATGATCGTGACTTTCAAGAGCTTGATTTGACAGGTGTTTACCACATAATTCTAGTAAAATCTCATAGTTGATCCTCACTTTGAGGAGGATGAAGATACAAATCATTTTGTTTCAGGGTTTTTCCACTTGCTGTGACGGACATGCCGCAGATGTTTGAAGCCTTTCTTCTTCATTTCTGCTTGTAAAACTCCACATTTCACTCCTTTTTGCTATAAAAGATGACAGTTATGTATTTTTCTCCTCATTATATCC
>JBAMIG010000021.1:19667650-19680507 GCA_037177335.1 Kiunga ballochi
GATAAACGAGGGATCACTGTATACTGTTTTACACTGAAAGAAAAGAAACCTCTCTTTATTTGTTAAATTTAGGAATACCCTGTTTGAAAACATACTGTTTCTAGTTTTGAGAAACAAATGAAGTGCACAACCTGTTATTAACAGTTAAAAGAGACACATTATTACTTTAAAACCAGTGTTGAACTGGGATTTTTGGCGTACGCTGGAAAACTGAGGTCTAGTTAAGCACACTGTCTTAACCTTCCTAAACTCTTTTTATTGCTCAATGATTTCTCGACATTTTTAATGTTATTGTTTGATACTTGAACTGTTTCTGAAGTGGATAGGCACCAGAGAAATGCTGTGAATGGTTGTGTCTGCCCCTCATATCTCCCCAGACAGAAACATCTGCATCATCCTTATCATCTTTCTGCTTTAGTCAACAATCTTGTTGAAGGGGTTCAGTGTGAAATTAATGTCTGAATGCTTCTGTTTATTGTTTTGATGATGGAGTCCTGCTTGCTTTGTTTTGATTTTATAGGAAATCAATGCTTGACTGAACCTAAAATGTTCAGAGAGGTTTCTTTATGTGAGTTTGATGATGACAAATAACAGAAGTCGTTTCAGAACAATTTCTTCAAGTGCACAAATTTTGGCTCCCTGGAGAAGGCTGGTGTGCAAATGTCTACGGGTGTTTTACAATTCAACAAGTCTTTACTTTGACTTTACTTTGTGAATAAAGATGTTTCTTTTCCTTTAGATTATTCATTTTTCTTCTTAAGAGCTTTTGCAATAGATATATTGACTCTACAGTAGATAATTTTGTTCATGTCGGGTCATTTCCACCATGTTTTCCTGACCTGTGACTGTCCTGCTCTGGTTTTATAACTTAAACCTCAAAAAGAAAAGGGTATCTTATTTTTATGCCTTTTCTTTTTGGGAATCAAGTTACTGGCCTCATCTTGTCACTCAAAAAGCACCCGATACCAGTGTTGAAGGACAAATTTACCAATGCAACTTTATTGACATAGAAAAGAGACACCGCATCCTTTCAGAATGTGGTGGTGGGATTAAGGAGCACGGTCAAGCAGGGCAACAAGATTATGCCTTAATAAAACAGCATTAGCCCTCTGAATAAAATGTTAATATGAAGGAACTCTTTGTGTATTTCCACACAGAGAATATCACTTGTTGCAAGCCTTTCTATTCGCGTATTCAGGTGAATCAGTCCAACTACTGTCTGCCCTTGAAAATGGATTCAACCATGCCTCACTCAGTAAAGATAATTGTGCCCTTGAAGGCAGACCTTTGAGGCCATGGTCATTGTTTTTAACTCTCACTGGGAGGGTGGAATATGTTGGTTTTGGGTTTAAGAAGCCCTCAGAACATAAATAACTGCTTTAAAATCAGAAATAATTACTTGCATGTCTGTTTTTTGTCTCATTACTCTAAACACAATTCAGGAGATTTCCCTTTTTATCTCCCTTTCCCTCTGAGGCACAAATACACATGAAACAAGCTTTTACCGATTGACAGCAAGGTCGTGTGGTTCCCCTCTGGGGGATGTGCTGGCCCTGAAACATAAAGCTATATGCAGATGATTAATTCACTGTCATTTGTTCTTTTCTGTTGTTCTTAGTTGAATCGTTACATAAGATGTTTGTTGTTTCTTCCTTTTGATAAGTAACACAAACAGCCTAATGAAGACAAAGAAACCAGAACGTCACCTCTGCTTTTCTAGAGTGAAAGCTCATTTCAGCTGCAGTGTTGAAGTTTCCCTATTTGTCTCGGCTGTCAGGGATGTCCGATCATCTCCCCTCCCACCATTCCAGTCGTAGACATATCCCCACCAGAGTAGCTCAGAGAGGGAGAGCCCTTGTTTTGTCTCTCTCTCTCCACAAAGGGCAATTAAGGAAGAGGAAACTTGCTGCGTCCCCTCCTTCTCTCCCAGCTGGAGATGGTAGATGGATTGCTCAAGGTGACCCCAGCTGACGCTTTGACTACTCAGCCTCCTTCTGCTTCCTTACACTTATTTACTCTGTTCTTTCGTCTTGCACGCTGCCAGTCCCCCAGGCGGTAAACTTCAGAGCAGCTATCAGCAGCTCGGTGGCGTAGAGCCCACCCCCCGTCATGTTCTCTGTCCCTGCTGCTGTGTGGCCCAATCTTTCTTCTCACGCTCGTGACATAAAAATCCCTCCTTTTCAAATGGCTCAAAGCTGCAATGCTAATGTGCGCTAATAATAGCTAATTATCACAGAGTACTATGATTGGACTGATCAGGATTCTTGGCATCAGATAATAGGTCTGATTTCTTAGTCATTTTAATATGCAGCATTGTTTGATTTATCACCAGTTTACTGGTTGTCTGGTATGGATGTATAATATGTTCCACTCTGTTAGAGATACTTCTTGAACAGTAGCC
Organism: Kiunga ballochi; assembly: GCA_037177335.1. Taxonomy (NCBI): domain Eukaryota; kingdom Metazoa; phylum Chordata; class Actinopteri; order Atheriniformes; family Pseudomugilidae; genus Kiunga; species Kiunga ballochi. Next base: position 19,670,052 of record JBAMIG010000021.1, read on the forward strand.
CACTCTTGTTCATTGGGAACATTACTGCAGAATAAACTCAATAACGCGTTATGAAATAGTGATGAACAGTATACTGCTTCATACCGTAAAGTCTAAAAGGCAGGGTAAATAGTCTAATATCTGGGAGGAATTTAGCAAATTTGCCAAACAAGGAACCCTAAACGAATTGTTGGACAACTTAAAGCAACTAAAAAAACCTAATAAAGAAGAAGGACAAAAAAATAGATAATCTGTAACAGCGAATTGAGGACCTTGAACAAAACACAAGAATGGACGAGTTTGTCATAAATGGATTGGAGACGCATCATCAGACTTATGCCAGAACTACTTTGGGGGAAATGAAAGTAAAGATGAAGAAGGTGCCCCAGCAGAAGAGCTACAAACCCTTAAACAGCAAATACTAAAATTTCTCCAAACCAAGAATGTGAACAATCATAATAACAATATTTCAACATGTTACATACTCCTTAAGAAGGAGCATTAAAATAAAACAAGTAATTATTGTTCAGCTTGTGAGCCGTAAAAATAAGACTAAGCAAATAAAACAGGCAAAGAAGTGTTTATATAAATGAACACCTAACAAAAAAGAATGCTGAAATAGCAAGAAAAGCACGTAACCTAAGAAAGCAAAACAAGATAAAAGCGACGTGGACAAGACTTCTGGTTACAACTGAGAAGGAGTTGAATATAATAAAAAAAAAAAAGTGGTTTGAAGCAAATAAATTATCGAACAATCAAATAATATAAAATTATTGAACAAACATAAAAACTAAGTTTACTATTTTTGGCACCTGTAATAAAACAAATTTGACAACGATCAAAATTAATGGAATTGAAATTGAAAGAGTTCATGAAAATAAATTTCTTGGCATGACAATCTATGACAAACTTGCTGGAAATCTCATACAAATATTGTGAAAGCAAAAATGTCAGATACCATTGCAATACTCAATCAAAATACAAAAAAAAAATATATCTTAGAAAAAAAAGTCATTATTTAACATTATATACATTATATATTGCACCTTATTGCTTCCATATATGACCTATTGTGTTGAGAAATGGAGTAATGCATAAAAAAAATACTATTCCTATTTTCAAATTACAGAAAAAAGCTATAAGAATCATAAATAAATCAAAACACCTGGAGTCAACAAATGCAATGTTATTTAATTAAAAACTCAAGTTTTATGATTTAGTTGACTTTAAAACAGCACAGGAAATTTATAGTCTTCAAAATAATTTGCTTAGTCACTGTATTCAGAAGCTGTTTGAGTTCAGAGAGACTGTATGATCTAAAAAGAACAGATTCCTTAAAAAAATAAAGACAAGAACAAACACAAGACCGAGGTGTATTTCATATAGAGGTGTTAATGTGTGGAATAGCTGTGATAATGACCTAAAACGGTGCATTTCACTGTCTTCATTTAAAAATATGTTTTAAAGTAAAATACTCAAAAAATATATGAATTTGTGGTATTTATTCATTTATTTTGAAAAAAAAGTGCAATGATTTATGACTAGCTTTTTTTTTTTATTTAATTTTTTTTGTCTTGTCTTCTTCTTTGTAAAAATATATTTAATTTGCTTATAAAATCTTTTTTAAAAGGATTCAAATAATAAGCATATGCTTCAGCCAATACCCTTTGATCTGCATTATATTTGTATTATTGTTTTCTTTTGTGAATTTTTGTTAGTATGTCTTGACTGCTAATTTAAAAATAAGTTAATTCAATTCAATATATACACATTTCAGAGTGCAGATTTTTCAGCTACTTCAGCTTGATAAGCACCGTCTCATTTTGAAGGTGAGCCTGAATCCACCAAACAAACCTGCACTCCCTTTGGGTACTGGTGCCAAATCCTCGTTTCCCTGAAATGCGCTCTGCACTACATTGTGGCTAATGAGAAGAAGAGGAGAAGCTACGTTTTTAGGGAATTGATCTTAATTTATATGAGAAATGGCAAAGCCAAATGCATCAATAGCATTAAGATGTAATGTTGAGATTTTTACTCACTGACTGCTATCTCTTGTGGCTTCTGCCAGCGGCGTTATTTACAGTACAGTGAAATAAGTATCACAGTTAAAGCTAAATTATTCAACTAAACCACCGATTTGTTTCCTTCCTACGTGAATGTACAAGTTGTGACTGGAAAAAGACACAAAGAAAGTCCATTAATAGCAAAAGTACACACAACCAGAATATAATGAACAACCGGGGCTTGACCGTTGCACCCAAAGAGCTAGTTGTCAGCTTGGTGGGCAGTTCCCCCAAGAAGTGGTGTCCTTTAGAGATGGGTCTTCAGTGGACAACTGCTTTGAAAGGATTTTGTAGTTGGCTGCGTCACTTTGCATAACTCTAACCTTCACCGCCTGGTCCATCACGATGGCTGATGAAAGGAGCAAAAGTCTGTTTTAGTAGATATTGTTTATTTCCTGTGTTTGTTTACCGTCACAAGTTCTGATGATCAGTACTGATGTGTTATTCTTTTTGAATTAATTACCAAAGCATTTAATTGAGACTCTGGAGACCTACAACTCTTGTTGAAGCTCCTCTTGTTGTCGTCTTATTCTGTTTCATCTCATCACAAGCATCTTTTTTTCCTCTTTTTTTAACCATCTACTTCATCTTTCTGCATCAGCCTCTTCTCCATTTTCATGCTGGACATCTGTGTCCAGTAGATACTGGTCCTTTCAGTGCCCACCTGTTAACCAGGTTAGGAAAATAAACCTTTTTACAGACTATGGAGTTTGATATTTGTCTTTCAGAAGTTTTCATTGCCTAAAAATTATCATTGATCATCAGTGTCAACGTCTGCTCCATGCTTGTTGTGGTAACGTTTGCATTGATTGTATCAGAAAGGTTAATGTCAGCCTTTGATTTAGCCTTTGAAATATTTTTAGACTGAATTGTCATTTTCTTAATCTGAGTTGCACAAAATAACCTCAACAAAAAAATCCATATACCTTGTTGTGGCTGCAGATGATGATTGACGTCAGAAAAATGTACTTCCTGTGTACTGGGGCCGCTATATCCAGTCTGTTCTCTCAAAGATCATGAAGGTCCCGGCAGATTTACTGGAGCATTGTTTTAAATTCTGTGAGAGGAGCCTTCCATCTCCGCTCTCCTGAGGTCAACGTTTGCTGCACCACCGCACAGAACAAAAGGCCTCCTTCTGAGGTTATCAATCCTGAAGAATGTAAGGAGAAGGGTGCTCGAAAGATGAGTGAGAGAGACTAGAGTGGAGCTGAAGGTCACTCAAGTCTTCCAGAAAACACGCATCTTGTACAGGAAAGAAATTGGCAATGGCGTAGTTCACATATCCATGCCAACAACATATGTTTAGAGACCAGCTTTATTCTTCTTTCAGTATCAAATCAGTCCTTGTATTAGATCTGGTTGGCGTATCGGGAACAATGAATACTGGGTTACATGTGTCTGGGACAAACCTAAAGGTCCCATCTATGTAAATTTCTCTTTCTAATTAGTTTTCTAACAACCACGTGTCTCCATGACCTGTGTATGAGGCCTAAAAACGACACCTTGCTTGCTTCATGAATGTGTTCAAACTGGTGAGTCTGATATCTTTCTCTTTGTCCCCTGATTTTGGACACTGTCATTGACTTGTCCATGGCTTTCCTTAGCCTGCTCTTTTAAAATCACTAAGCAGGCACCAACGAAAGATACATCTCTCTCCCCAAGAGATGCATGAAGGCAAAACTCATGAACACACAGACACAGAAAAGCCTTGCTCTCAGTAGAACTCAGTTGATCCATTTAAAAATGTCTGAAATTAAGAAGCAGGGCTGAATTTGGGGTAAAACACTTTAAAAACAATGTTGTTATTACTTACAGCAGCCTTAAAGTATATAATAAATAGATGCTATTCACTTATTCTCTAAAAGCACATCTTTCTGCTATGACAACGGGCCTGCTGTTTCTCTGCAAATACAACTTATGTATGTGCACATCCCATACCAGGTCTGTAATAGATCTTAGGCTTATTTATACCACGCTTCTTTTTCATGTGTTCCTCAGTGCAGACATCAGAGCCCTCCAGCTTATTCTTATGGTGTCTGTTTTTCCTTTTTTTTAGAAGTTAACCCATATGAAAAAGTGTTTAAACAAAGTATTAAACAAAAAGGTTTCTGCAGTATTTAAAGCAAATCACTGAGTGGTAAACTGGATATTGTGACCTGGGTATTTACCGTCAAAAAGCTCTTTTATGTGTTCTTTTCTACATGTTTGAAATCACTTCTAAACCCTGCTAATCTTAATTTTGCAGAGATGGTGTGTGTCATTAGTTCACATCCCTGCCAGTGTATTATTGCTCCCAGTTTACAGGCTTTCTTGGCATCCCACCCCCTTTACACTGTGGGTGACTCCATTTGATATAGTAGCATAAAAACCCCACACATCCATCATGACATCAATATAAAGCTCATCAGAGGTCGGGAGCCACTGCTCTTTGATTCTGTTTCATCTCCTTATATAAGCTATTCTTTAAAAAAGGATAACAAAACATCTCATATCTTCCTGTTTCTTCTTCTTCTTTGTTTTAAATTCTGCATCTCATCTTGAATCCGCACATTTTGTAGCAACGTTTTCTTTACTGTAACTCAACCTGTTGGAGCATCAATCCATTGGATTGATTTTTCATGTTTCATGCTTTTCTTTCCATTCGCTGCTCATCTTGTGGAGCCCTTCCATGTTTAAACTCTCCATGCTTCTGTCAGCCATGTTGCTGGTACAGTTGAAGCTGGCGTTTCTTGCCAGACTACAGCAGTTCAAAAGTGATTAAGCCTCTTACATATGCATGAAAGCTCTTCTGTGCAGTGCTGAGTGGAGTGGAGTCATTTGCAGCATTTTTGAGTGGAAAGTTTGAAATGTGTAACGATTAGTAGCACATCAACTCTACACCAGACTTATGTAACTTCTTAACTTCATGTGGAGCATCTTAGCGATATCTAAAGGTTTTCTGTACACGTGGAGTTGAACAAACAGCTGAAATGACTGGTTGCCTGATTCAGCGGTTTGTTTTTTTGTTTTTCTTTTTACCTGAACGTCATGACAAGAGACAAGAGGCGAGTTAGTGCTGTACTATGCTGCCGCCAATCAAAACATTTGTAGATCAACACCAAATCTTTTTTTTTCTTCAGTTTTATATAGAAAGATTTTTATTTTATCCATATTTTATATGGAAAGATCAAAATTAAAATGCATGAGCTATTTTTTTCAGAGGCTGTTGGACGTTCGGCCTCACGTTGTTGCTCAGGGGCCATGGTTAAACACAGTTTTAAACACTCTCTTTGTCACTTTATTGTCATTGTCCCTGACCTGCTTTCCTTTTGCGTCTCATTGAAATGTCTCCTGTTCGTTCCTGTATTCCTCTCTTTGGTAGAGTGTTCATTAGAGCTGCAGATGAAGCTGTGCAGTCCTTGTGACGTCTTCAGTTTGTATGGAAGAAAGGGAAACTTGTACTGGAAGTACAGAAGGGGAGAGGGCTGGACAGAGAGATGCATATAGCACAGGAGGAGGTTGGCAGTGAAGAAGAGGAAGAGTTGGAAACTGTAAGAGAGAGAGAAAGATGGAGGGAGGGATCAAAGTCTCTTCCTGTGTCAGTATTCATGGCATGCAACCTCTGCCCCCCACCTCACTGCAAGAGAGATGCACGATGAAGCCAGAGAGAAGCAGCAAGTAGCTAACGTTGCTTCAGAGATGAAGAAATAACCTCCACCCTTCTTCCCTCCCTCCTCTCCTCCCCTCAGTCATTCTCTGCAGTTTTCTTTCTGTCCTTCTGAAGGATGATTGAGAGCTTTCCTGCTGACAGCATTTTAAAACAGACACATCAATAAATAAAAGCATTGATTCAGAGCGGCGTTGTGCCGTGTGTGTCCATCCACGTGCTGCACACACACACGGTCTGTCCAGTTGCTGGACAGACCGTGTGTGTGTGTGTTTGTGTTTATCTGTGTTTGAGTGTGTGCTCGCTGCACCCAGGCGAATCAACCCAATCCCCTCTTCCCAGCTTGAGGTGGAGGCTTTGAACGTCTTTGTGTTTCTCTCTTTCAATTCTTTCTCGGCTCTCTAAGGCCCCCACCACGTTCACGTTTTTTGTCCCTTTTCAACTTCCTTTATGGTTTCTCTTTAGTCCTACTCTTTCCCGTATAAGCTTTTTTTTCTCCTCTTACCCCCTCCATCCCCACTATGCATGCTCCGCTGACGCACTCAATCTCTTTGGCACACTGCTGCTCACTTTGACAATCCTTAAACACAATTCCCACAGACAGCTTGAGCGGGGCGTGTTATGTGCAAGAGCGAATACAAGCGTGCACAAGTCCACTTATTTGTTTAAAGCTGCAGCAAACAGCTGCTGACATTACCAAGCAACCCACACATCATACCATATACATGTTTTCATACCTGCTTTGGTCTGGAGTGACCAGATGCAGGCATTTTTCTATTTCCAAGCTTGCAACTTGATGTTCTCTCAGGTCTTATTAGCATTGTTTACATCCTTAGCATTCAGCTGTTGCAAGGGGGGGAAAAGGTGCAGTATCTGTGCTGCGTGTTACTAACCAGCACTAAGAAATAAAATCAATTCATTTAGAAGTTAGAAAGGATTATGAGGATTATGGAGTGTTTTAGTTGCATTTAGGATTTAACTTCCTATAAGATAGTGTTGGGCTGTTGCGTGCATCCACCAGGTGTCTACAAACAGCAATCCTAATGAATGCAAATGTAGACTTAACTGATTCCATTGTGGGATGTTAAAACTTTAACTTTCAGCATAATCGATGTGACTAAAAATTCAATTTGACTGTGCAACCATTTCTGTGCTGTCCTTTTAATAAGGTTTACATATGCAGCTTCCTACGCTTTAGTTAAATATTGCTTCCTTTTACACACGCACACATATGCATCGGCTGCCCTGCAGAAAACTAAGAGCCAATTTAAGAATAAGGCGACTTGCACTGTAGCTCTGCTGGCGTCTGGTTATCTTTGGAGTGCTGAGTGTTTGCTGTGCAGCAGCTGCCTACTCACAGCACGGCATAATGAGATTTGTGGGAAATGTACAATGCGCTTCGTAGGAGTCCTGGTGACTCCTCCGACTCTGCTGCATCCTTCTACCTAAAGGTGGCAGTCCAGAAGTTTTAGAGGAGGGCCAATGGCTGAGAAAAGGCGGACTGCCCATAGCAGTAAACAGACTGTAGTGTATGGAATTAAAGAAAAAGGAAAATGAGTTAAAAATCAGAGGTGAAATTTTACATATTATACTGGGATTTCTCCTTTTTTTTGCTCTAAAAACAGAAACATGATCTTAAACAAGGCCACCGATTATAAACAGCTCCCTGCCGTAGTGTTAGAAAAGCTTAGTTAAAGAAGTTCACGCTTTCAACCAAATGTTGCTGCTGGTACACAGGTTACCTGTACATTAGACAAGAGACCAAGCTGTTTGCAGAGGGGTGAGGGAGGTGGAGTGAATCTATAAAGTTTGTTTACCACAACATTCAGATGCTCCTCCATCTGCTCTTTATCCAGTAAATCAATTCTGCTGCTTTGTGCAGTTCACGGAGCCGTGCTTATGAAAAAAGATGTTGTTTGCATGCAGATTCTTGCTTCCTCTGCATGCTGTTTACCACTTAGATCCAGACTATGATGCTGCCCCCCGCTTCATCAGTATGAATGAAGCAGATTCTACCAGGAGACAGAAGTTTTTTTAAGTCTATTATGAGTGTGACTTAAGTCTGTTATCAGACTCAGCGGGAGTGTTTAGTTTTACATGGGCAGAAAGTATCAGATGTAATTAGTGTGTAATAGGATTTAGTGTGTAATGCAATAGAGGTATCGATCAAGGAGTAAGCAAATCTTGTAAAATAGAGAGGTGCTTAGTATGTTTTGCTGCTGCACACTTTGCAGCCATCGCTCCGACAAGACCACATACTCTGCCTTTCATATGCTGCACACATTAGTGTGTCGAATTCTGACAAGACAACACTCAGACGCTCATTTATGCCCTCATTTGTTTGGTGATTGTTGCAGCGGAGTGTAAAGAGCTGCGACTGAGCACGTCGGATGCTCCAGTCTTTTATTTTATTTGTGTTTACGGTAACGAGGCAACTCTGCTCTTGTTTCTGAATTCATTCATACTTCATGTGTGTCATTGTTCTAACTCCACGCATCCAACTATTTCCATTTATAGCCTCTGCTTGTAGTTTAACTTGTCGTGACGGATTTGGTTTATGTTCAGCTTTCTGTTTGATGTGAAAGCTCTTTATGAACTCTTTCCAGCATTGTACTTCCGCCGCAGTAAGTGGTTTTCAAATGCTGTTTTATCAGCGGCTCTATTGAAGCCTTTAATGCTTTATTAATGTTAAAAATTGCTGAAGACGTTTTGGTTACAAAAACATTGCTAGTTCAATTGACTAAGAGTTTTGTATGATGTTAAAGAAAAGCATCATTGCAGTGATATTCAGCTATAAAGTCGGGATGATCTGCTTGTAGGCTGTAAAAGCTCTGCCAGAGCTTAACTTCCATCTGCATAAAATCAGCACATTGTAAAAAAGTAAATAAATTGTTCTACTCTACTCTAGTTATTAAAAATAGGTATGTTATCCTGCCATTAAATTGCTTCTCAGATGTATTCTGGATATTCAGGTGGACACATGTAGACTTCTGGGAGAGGGAGGGAGACAGCTTTTCAGAAATTTTAAGGTAGATTGTTGGATGTTTTATGGATGTTTATTCCAAAAAGCCATTTAGAGTGTGAAAAAGGTGTTGGGTTTGTGCCTGATACCCATTTCCTTGAAAGCTTAATTGACCAGTGTAAGGTCACATTCACTCTGGTCAGCTTTAAGCAAACCAGTGTCCTTCCACGGGTAATCTGTTACACTGTGAGCAGTGTAATGGGCATTCACAATGTGGCCTAAAGAAGGGAACCCTAGCACCATTTGCTGACTTGACAGCAAACAATGGATCCTGCGGACTGGGGAGGAAGTAATTATGGAATCTGACATACAGCATCACATCTTTCTGCCAATTATACTGTGCAGATTGTGGTGAAAGCCATATTAGATTTAAACACTATGATAAAAACAGAAACCTCAGGACTGGATATACTTGGTCTTGTGGTGAATGAACTGTTTTAATTCTGGCCATTTAATGAGCTGGATTTTATTCTTCTTTCTTGGTCTGTGGCAATTTGGGGAGATATCACTAAGCAAGCTGATGTTACTGCATGTGGTGGTTTGGTCTGCTTGAGTACAAGCAAACTAAACAAAGAGGTTTTCCTGAATTCCCTGCCAATCCCAAACAAATCCTCTGGACTATTTTGATGTAACTGCACCCCTAGTCTCATCAGATCCATCAGCCCTTCTTCCAGGAGTCTCCTGCATGTCTTTTGGCCAATAGGCTTTTTTTTCATGAGCAATTACTTTTTTTTGGGCTATCTTTATAAACATCCAGGACTTTGAAGTACACTGAGTTGTGCTTTCCACCTTTCCAGATCCTTCATGGTTTTCTTGGGTCTCATAAATCTTGTTTCCACTATGACAAGGGTGTCCAAAGTAAGTGCTTAAAGCTTGCTGTCCTGCAGATTTTCAATGTATCCCTGTTCCAACATTTTGTTTTTCATGAGGAATTCTTTTTTGTCAAATATTTCTCTGCTTTTAATCTTTAAGCAGTTACACTAGAAGCAGTGGGCTACCATTGCTTTTGGTGCCAAGAAGCAGTTGGCTGGTTAAAGCGTTGCTCAAAGGCCTACAGAGGTTCACCTCTGTTGGTAAGCAAAGGAGTATGGCTTGAATGCTCCAGACCCATGTCCGCCACTGTACGGACTGGAATATCACTGGCCTTGTTGTAGGTTCAGGTTGGAATCCAGGATCCAAAGGCGGGTATGAAATGAAGTGTAAATGAGGTTTATTCTGCTGGTGGTGGTAATGAGTAATGATGAAGTGGTGGTGTGAATGGCAGGCAGTCAGGCAACAAGCAGGGTTCCTGGCAGAAGCAAACAGAACTTAATTACTCAGAGGCTGACAGTAAAAGATAAGACAAGATCCTAATCTAGGTTAGCAGGCAGGTAATTGTGAAAATGTACGACTGAGTGCTGTTACCACAGGGTGAACAAACAATCTGGCGATGACTAGAGGACCAAACAGATCCAGTGTTACTGATTGGAATGAGATGCAGATGGTGATGAAGGTTGCCAGGGAAACAGACATGTTCGTAGCAGCAGGGCAATGGATCATAACACCCCTAGCGTTGGGTGGATCTAAGGTCTGTCAAAAGTGTTACCATATTCTTCCATGTCTTTTTTTTTTTTTTTTTTTTAAACGTGTCTTGTCCAGCATCCAAGCAGCCAGAATGGTGGTCTGGCTTCTGTACTGTGTTGAGCAAATTTGCTCTGTCAAGAAGATCTTCATGTATATATGTATATACAGAGATCCTCTTGATAA
>JBAMIG010000021.1:19785685-19799113 GCA_037177335.1 Kiunga ballochi
ATACTCCCTACGCTTATTTGACAATGAGAGCACTACTGCCAACTACTGGAGTGGATGTGCAATTACACTTTATTTTAGAACGGCAGAAAAAAAGCATGTTCCCCAGGGTCACGCGCCCCCCCTGGCATTGCACCACGCCCCACTATTTGAGAAGCACTGCGTTAGACTCATTAAAACCTTATAACCTGTACTAAACTGGACGCTTTATAACACCGGTCACTTTAAATAAGTCATGTCACATCACTTTATCTCTATGGACATCATCTGTTTGCACTGATGGGCTGAATATACATTTTGAATTAGATATATTTTAGCTTTTATTCTATTTTTACTTCTATTGAGTGTTTTTATGTTGCACCTTATCACCAAAGCAGGTTACTAGTCTATAAAATGTGTTCACTGACAATGGCAATAAAAGTTTCTGATTCTGATAAACCTCACATTACAGCTTACAGAAGCTAATTTAATTTGAACACACTACTTCTGAAAATTTAGTAGCCATAGGAAACAGTCAGGTGTGTTGCAGCAGAGAAACATCTGAAATCTGCAGGACAGAGGCCCTGAAGGTCCAGAGTAAGTGATTACTGCTGAGCCCAGACTTCATCTTTCTGAGGCTTTGGCGCTTTGCAGATCTAAAGCGGAAATCCTCAGAAATGTGGACAGATTGTCCTGTGATATGTCCTCTAATGCATTATTACCACATGCACATATAACAAGGCAAAAAGCTCATTAAAATGGGTTTATGCTAAATTTTCAGTATCATTTTTACAAATTTGAGACAAATTCTGCAGACTTCTGAAGCCAATCGGTCTCTGAGGAAGCCACCAGTTGCTTGTGTGAAAGTTTATGAAGACATGATTTATGAGGCTCGTGGACGTCTCCCAGTCTCTGACCATAAATCTGAATGAGCTGTCAAGTGACAAAAAAAAAAACCCATCTCTGCAGTCTGTGAGCTGTTTTTCTCTCACAGCTTATCCACATTTTCAGCCAAACAGCTGCTGCCTCGTCGGATCCCGCATGTTTGCTGGTTTGTGAGCAATCAGCGAGGAGCTACAGCCAGTTCCAGACAAAGACATGAAACAGTACAACAGAGTGCAGTCTGCACGGTCGGCTGGGACTTGAACTTCAGCTAAAGGTCCTTATAACAACCAGATGAGGGAAACTGACTCAGTCACAAGGAGCTTCTGGTATCAAAGGAAAATATGTAAAGAGGGAAGACTTGTGATGGAAGTCACTACTTTGATATCTGTTAGTTAAAATATTAGATGATACCATTGTGTTTAGAAAATCAGATACGGTGTCATTATTTAAAATATATTTGTTATTTGTTATATTTGTTATTCCTGGAAGCTGGGAGTAGCGTGCTTGACGTTTCTAGTGAATAATCCATGTAATAAAAACAAGGTTAGGTTAATATGACTGCTTATCATATGTAAGTCGCTTTGGATAAAAGCGTCTGCAAAATGACCGTAGAATAGAATAGAATAGAAAAACAGACCTATTGACAGCTGGGGAGGAGATACACTCATGAAATTGAGATTTAATAGTAGTGATGATGGATGTCTTGCTCCGTAATGGATGTTTATCTGTCTGACAGTAGCTTTTGTCTTCTGATGGAGACCAGAGGCCTTACATATGCAACCCCTAAATTCACTGGGTGAATGTGAGTCTGAACATTTCTCTGGCTCAGTCCTTTAATAGAATAGGAACAGCTTCGGCTTTCTTGTGACTCTGCTTTTGAATAATTGGTTATAAGACAAATTACTCATTATAATCAGAAAAGTGTTTAAAAGCTTGTTGCTTCTGTAGATATTTTAGCTATAAAATTTTCTTTCAATTAGTCTGAGCTTTATTCATTTTAATATCACACTTGTGATAAAGATATTGTTGCACATTGCTAAATCGCACCATAAAGTACTAGCAATGAATCAAAAGGAAAATGGTTTTGCATCTGGCCCGTCTTGTCCACACCACAGCTGGAAGGGTTTGTTGAAGAGCCCTCTCATTAGTCTGGTGCTGCTTGTATGAGCGATGAAACATCACATATACATGTATGACATTGTTAAGCAATGTGACTCCAATAGTTTAATAAAAAGAAGCTGTTGAACGCTGCATTGGTGGAGAGCTGAGCTCCTCAGACCATTTTCTATGTTCATTTAATCTTCTGGTTGCCATTTTTAGTAGGTGAGGAAAATAAGCATGTGGTTTATATGATGCAGATCCTCACAAAACAACAAGTCACCATTTTTATCATGCATTAAGATACTAGTTAAAAATGTGGATCATTGGACAGTCACAGTACTGACCGATATAAGTTACGACATGTACGGCTGCTTGTTATGTGTTGACATTGTTGACTGATTTAATTAGGTTTGTTATTAAATCCGAGTTCTGCCGCTGCTTGTTTGATGAAACAGCTAATGTGCGCGCCCAACGACTGACCAATCAGAGGTGCTGCATTCTCTTTCTGCTTGTTCAACGTTACAGACATAAATAAAGGGGGTCATGGAAAATGCAATACAAACCACTTCCAACCGCTTGATGAAGTGGAAACATATCAAATCATTTAACCTGAATTATGCATAATGGAGCCAGTTTAAGCTTAGAACTACTAGAAAATAGTGAGCTGAAAGATTTATTGTATAATAATTACAATAATTCTGTCCCCCAACTTTTGAAATCTACATCCTTGGTACTGCCCACATGTTCTGTCTTGCTTTTGGTGGGGTCAGGCGTGATTAACTTCCCAGGTAATTAAAGTAAAAAGTGGGTCTCCAGCGTGTCAAACTAGAATCCTGAAAGTAAATCTTTTTTAAGGAGTTAAATACTGGATGCATCCAGACTCATACTGGAGCGGGGCTCAGTGTCTGTGATGAGACCAAAGTGTGCAGAAACATGGTGGGTTTGATAACAACTTCAGGAACATTAATAAAAAATCAAAGGAAGTGGTGAGCTACATAGCTTCGCTCAGATGGAGGGGCATGATTGTCTGCTTATGTTAACGATTGGATACATCTTCATCTTAGACACGTCAGAGCGTTCCCTAAAGTCGGTGATAAAATATTTGAGTACAGTCTCATGCAGACCAGGGATGATGAATAATAAATGTGGGAATATCAAATCCAAAGAGGGATGCGGCGGAAAGTTTGTTGTGCAGAGGAAAACCAAATAAAATGAAATGTTAACAGTTTGCTTTGGACATGTTTCCATGCAAAGCGTTGCTTAGTGGAGCTGCCGTGGACCAGACCTCTGCAACGCTGGGAAGATGTTTACCCATCCATGATCTATTAAGCAACAGCTTTTAAATCCTGGTAATTCAAACATCTTAACATTCCCATTTTCCTTCATTGCTGTAAAGCATGTGCAGCTTATCTAATGCCATTTTGGTCTGTTTTTCTGTTGCTGATTGACTTTTATGTTCAGAAGTGAGATTAAAAACAATAAACAGCATTTTATTTGTTTTCTTACATGAAAAAGCTAAAACTGAAGGAGACATTTCTCCTTTTACTGTTTCAAAATAAAAAGTCCGAAGCCATTTCACCAATGCATCTTGCCTCCAATTAGATTTTTTCTCCTGCTTTTGCTTCGGCACAGTATTTTTCTATTGGTTTCTTTCTTCTCTCCACACAATGTCTTTCTCCACATCACTCACCAGAGTGTTTCTTCTTCCAGCTGCATTAAAGTAAATAGGTAATTAATCTGTGCCTTGAGGCCAAACAGCCACCAACCCCACGGCTTGCCCACCGGCTCAGAAGCAAGATGGAGGCAAGGTGCAGAAGTTAGTTCATCACATCCCCCCCAACCCCCCACCAAACCCTCCTCCCACCAAATGATAAGGACACTGGAATGTAACCTGATGAGGACCACAAAAGATGATGTTTGATAGTTCATTTCTGTTTGTTAGTGTTGTTCACTTAAAGCAGTAAGCACTTGGTCTCTGAGTCACCTGCAGCGATGGAGGCCAGACGAACGTAATCTGAACCTCGTTCTTCTGGTTCATATGGGTAGCTCTCCACCAGGCTCAGTCCTGCCGACACAGAGGAGAGAGGTTAGAATAAGCTAGTGAGCCCTGTGCGGTTTGTACGGTGGCTGGGGAGTGACAAAAAATTGCAAATTTAAAAACAAATGTACATTTCAGAAAACAGGTTTACTAAACTAAAATCTTGTGTAGGTACTAAGACAAATATACAAATGTTAGATGGCTACTAAAGAAATATTTGTCCTGATATTCAGAAAGAAAAATTTAATGGCTGAAAGTACAATGATGTCTTTTGCTTCTTTATTATACAGCTCTGTTCACAGCAGCTGTGAACAGAGCTGTTTAATGCAGACAGGTTGTTAGATGTTAGCTATTTCATTTGAAACATTTGTTAATGTTGTCAGGAAATTATCTCATGAAAAGTACATCTACTTTTAAGGATGATAAAAACTCAATTTGTATGCAGATTGACAGCTAACTCGTGTAACATGTGTAAACTCACGTTAAAAATGTAATGCTTAATCCCAAACCAATTAGCCTGCCGTGGCAATAAAATCCATGTTGATGCTTAATTAAGCATATAATAAAGTGTTACGATTAGCCCTGAAGCACTTAATCAAAACTTTTTGATATAGGCTAATCTAAAGCTGATATGCTAATGTGCTAATGCTAATCTACTACATAGTAAGGAAAGAAGAAAAAAAGAAACTTTCTTGAACTGAACTGTCAGTCAGTGTAAAAGCATGAAACTGGACTGTTTGACATGTAAAAACATTAGTTTGACAATCCACAGTTAGACATTGTTAGCTGGTTATTCATAGGATGTTGGATTTAGCATTTATTGGACATGGCAGGGCTTATTTAAAGCATAAACAAGTTTTGCTTCCTCATAATGCACTGTGTGCTTTTTCTTTTCTTTAAAAATACAACTATGTAGGTTATTTGGTAAAATCTGAGGCTAAAGCAAAGTTAAAACTTTCACCACAATCATGTTTTTTTTAAATAATCTGATTGCTTATAAGTTAAAGTGAAGAAATGTTTGCACTGATGTTAAATGGTGTCCATATCTGCAGACAGACTAAAACCATGAAAGCAGACAGTTTGGGTTATAGCATCGCTTCACCTGCTTCTGTTTATTTTGACCCTTTTATTTTTAACATTGTTCTTGTTCTCTGATTTATTCATTTAAATTTGATTTTTTTATTACTGTCCCACAGCACTTTGGTCAACCCTATAAATAAAACTGTTAACTGCATCTGGCTATAATAACCATTTACTTAAGCTAAAAAGTGTTCAACAGGGAAGTGGAAATGGGACCTGGTACACTGTGAGGCCTCAAGCCATCATGTCCCAAAATGTATAGAGTCACTTGGTTATGACAGCAGCTCATTAACTTAGTTTCATCTCTGTGGGGGGCTATAAAATGAAACTGTTACTTATAATGGGAGAAAAATCTTGTAATATTTTGAGCCATGGACCCACTATAACAATGTCTAATCATGACTTTGGATGAACAAAAATTAATTTATTCAGTCAGATAAAACAAGCAATGTGGTGACATTTTGTTCATGTCCTGGAAACAACTTCTGCATGTCTGCCGCAGGAATCTTAGCAGCTCTGAGAAAACATCTCTCACTCTTCAAACATACATTTGAAGCAAACCATAGACAGTTTACAGTTAAAGTCCAGAGGAATGAATGCTGACAGAGAAACATTCACCAAGGATGAAAATTGCATCGTTTCTACCCTCACAGACCGGTTTACTCAGTCCACTTTGCGAGTATGAGGTTTAACCCCTTTCCTACAGAACTGGCTTCATTCTTTGTGTCAGAGATTCAACATGGTGATGGAAACATTCCTCACATTCTGCTCCTTATTGACACGAAGCATCGCACAGCTGCTGCAGATTTGTCAGCTTCATATCCCTGATGAGAATCACATCTCAAAGCAGCTCAGTTGGATCTGGTGTCTGTGGAGCTATTGGAGCACTGTAAAATCACTGTTATGTTTAAGAAAGCAGGTGGAGATGATGTGAGCTTTGTGACATGGAGCATCATCTTGCTGGAAGTATCCATCAGAAGATGCTTAGAGACCTAAAGCAAGATGTATCCATGTTTGTTTGTCTTTTCTGACCCTACCACCTGGATATTGCAGCAGAAATTGAAATTTTAAATGTAAAAGTAAAACAAATTATCAAATTAGGTATAAAAGGGATAAAAGGAAATAGGAACTCTAAATTTTGACCTATTTCTGACACAGTAATACCTCTTTTCTGTAATCTCTGTTGAGCTGTATGGAGGCGGAAGCTTTATTTATGTGTAATGGGCAGCACGCGCTCACTAATCCCAGTAACAAACCGTACCTGCAGCCGCCCACCATAAAAGCATCAGTTTCTGTGTGCATATGCATATCGTACCGTGCAGCACGGACTGGTGAAGACTCCAGTAGATGCTCAGACAGTTTTTCTCCCTCTTCATCCCTCGTTTGCATTGGCAGCCATGCAGAGGAGTGGAGAGAAGTGCTGTCATAGCATTCTCACACTGGTTTCGTGCCCCAGGCCCCAATTTGACACTGCCATCTCCTGCCACACACTGCCTGAGGGTTCGCAGCCGTGGGCTGCAGGTGTCATCGCTGGAACAGGTGTCCCCGGCACGCAGGCAGTCCCTCCCACCTGCAGACAGAACCGTGTGTGGGACGCCTGTGAAACAAAACAAGACAAAGATCAGGTGGTGTTCACTTTGATCCTGCAAATGACCTTTCTCCCCATTTTATAAATAAAACCACAGGTCAAAAACAAATGTTTCTTTTTTTAGCCGAGAACATGTTTACTTGTTATCGTTTAGCTTGTGGTTAATTAAAGGTTTGACCAGGAGTGGATCTGAATGGAAAAGGATGCGATTCATTCAGTCTTTTTCTCAGGAGCAAGAAAGAAAAGAAACCTGATAGTGTACACACTGCAGGAGTTGGTCACGTTCATAAACATACAACAGGTGTGTGTGTGTGTGTGTGTCGGTCAGTACAAGTACAGCAAAAGGAAATTTAATCACTTTGCAAAAGGTAGGGAAGCTAATTAAAGTGCACAGAAGGATAAAACATTTATGAGAGGTGAATAAAGTTGAAATTGTTTTTTTAAGAATTAAAGAAAAAAATTTAGTTTAGAAAACTTTTGTTTTTCTCTCGTTGTTTTTATTAGACTTTACTTTTTGTTGCCTAGTTTGTGAAAATTCAAATAAGAAATGAGCCTCTTTCATTAGGTCCCTGAGCTGCTGGTTTTAACACTGGTGTTTATCAAAAATAATTTGAAATGCATGTTTCATAAAGTTTTATTTGATAAAACAATAAAATCCTCTTTAAACCTAAGAACCTCTCAACAAACCGCTACTATGTCATGTAGACCAAACAGACAAATGACTGACTTAAATTCTTTCAAAAGCATTCTTAGCAAAACAACGACTCATGCGCTGATGCACATTTTCTTTCTGACTTAACAGTGAAAAGAAAATTTATTTTTAAAAAGTTTTTTTAAATAAAAGTTTCCCACCATGGATGTGCTGCATATGTTGCTTCAGGTTTTCATACAATTGTTTACTCTCTACTGCCTGATGGGTCCCTCAGAGGGGACATTTCAGATACACTAACATGGACCAACATGACAGCAGTGGTTAAAAAGGTGCCAAAAGAGCTTCATTTCTTCATCTGAGGGAAGACCAACTTGACATTTAACTGCTGCCAGCTTTCTATCGGACTGCCATGGAAAGTGTGCTGACATACGTCATGGCAGCAAACAGAAAAGCCACGTGAGGGGTGAGAAAGACAACTCAGGGAATGGTAGGCTGCTTCCCGCCTACTGTGGATGATATCGCAGGCTTTGCTTTAGAGAGCAGGAAGAATCCTTCCTGAACTCTAACACGAAGGGAAGAGATGCTTCCACTTCTAAGCATCTGGAAGCAGGTTCAGGACTAACGGTACTATGAATGGGACATGAGCTTTTAAAAGTCAAAGTGCTGAGGTTGAATGTTCACAAATATGAACAGCTTCATTGCACAACATTTCCTTTTAGTGGCATCAATGGCTTTTTTATTGACCAATTTTATCTTTGTAATTTGGATTCTTTGTTTGTTTTTTTTTAACTTTTTGTACTTTTTAGTCTTTTATAGCAATAATCTTATATTTAAAGAGCAATGTTAAAAGCTGCTTTAGAAAATAATTACTATACAATGACACTATATCCCACATATCCCCAAAGCCATTACATTTATCCTTTTGTTTTTGTTTATTTTGGCAGCAATTGTGTGTTTTGGAGTCATAATTTTTCCATTGGAGCATTTATCTCCCCATAATAAAAAATCATTTGAAATATTCCAGCTTTAGGTCATTTTCAGAATCACTCCAGAAAGAGCAAGTCTTGCTCCTTAATCCACTTCATAGATTTCCTGAAAATCTCATCAAATTCCATCCATAATTTCTTAAATTGTTTCGGGCGAACAGGGCTGATTTCCAGACGTCTGCCTCGGCAGAGGTAATGGCTTAGAGCTTGAACTTGTCTGAACAGATTCATTTGTTGACTTGAAACCACTTCAGTGCTCTGTGAATGTATCTTAACTGAATTGAATTACAACCACTTATAAAGAAAACTAAGTACTGAATGAATGCTGCAGGCAGAGCATCTAAACGGGAAAAGCTCAAATAAAAACAAGGACTAAATGTCCACTTTTCCTGAACACCCCTAGTCTGTCGGCTTAAAGCATATTTCTAATGTCAGCATCTCTTTTCTGGGCTTCTCCCACAAACTAAAACTCAGCAATATTGACTTTGATTATGTGTCTTCACCTCTCTGTCTCTTTTTTTTTTTTGCTTTCTTCAATCCGCAATGCACTGGAATCGTTAAAAAGTTAGAAGTGTATGGCACACTGCATGGCAAGATAGCTCCAGGAAGCCAACTTGAAAGTATAATTGAACTGGATTAAATGATTAAATATTTTAACATCTCTTGTCAGTGAAGATCAAACATGGTCAATGATTCATCCCACCACTGTACTCTAACATTTTAAACTCATTCATAAACCCAAAGGGGTTGCAGTATTATTCATGAATTCATACAGTAGTCACATGAAATGCATCTGGTGCCACTGGCCAGATTCTCACCAAGTCCTTCTGACATGCTCACGATTACACTGAAGTGTTTCAGCTCCAGTCCAAACAAACAGTCAGATTTTACATTAACTGGCCCAGAAAAAGTTTGCATCACTTGTGGAAGGAGTAGGCAACGCATTTATACTTGTTGTATTATGTCCCACTTGACACTAATCACATGCGTGTTTTAGTACCTACACAACTGTGAATGTTTATTCTCAGCTGCTCAGACCTTACAAATTCTTAGTAATGAAGTACTTTTTCCCAAATCTAGCGATGAATCTAATTTAGAATAACACACATACAAACATTATTTAAAGAAGAGGGTGAAATAAAGAATCTAATTGCATTAGAGCAGCAAAATGCACTGAACAGAACTTTATAGGGCGTGATGTGCAAAGAAGCGTCAGAGCTAGCTAAGGTCATAATAGTAAGATGCTAGATGAGGAGGGCATTTAGAGAGCGCAGTAACAAACAGCAGGGACAGTGTACAGCTGGACTACTCAATTTGGTCCTACAATGGCCACAATACAGCCGGATATCCATGTATTCCTTCCATCATTCATTTGAGTAAGGTGCATCGGAGCAGGGATACATGTAAAACAAGTTGAATTAAGTATCCCTGGTGTTCTGGAGAATCTGTACCAAATTGGAAATCCCAGAGTAGAAGATATCTCCACAAATGTGAATAATATTAGAGCTCTGAGATATGAGGAATGTCCAGATCTGGCTGATAAACTGGTGACGGTATGGAGAGAGAGGAGAGAGGGGGGTGGAAGGCCTGAAAGAGGAGGTACAGGGGAACTGAAGACTTAGCAACAAAGCAGGGGAAGATTATGCCCCCATTGAAGTGCTGAAGCAATACAACGGTTATAAACGTTGATGCCAGATTCTGTACAATCTGAAGATGACAACAGAAAATAAAACACCTGCTGAATTATTTTAATCAAACCCAGAAAGAAGTGTTGGTGATCTCTGTGACATCAGCCTCCCCACTTCAGAGAGGAAAGAGTGATCAAATCTAAAGATGGGTTATCTTATAAAGTTGACAGATTAGGATCCTAAATCAAACCAGAACTCATTAAAACAAATGGAGCAAAGTCTCACACTCAGGTTTTCCCACTTTTTAATTTTTTTTAGTCATTGGGTAAATGCTACTATACTATATAGTCATTTTAGCAGACACTTTTATCCAAAGCGACTTACAAAGGATAATTTTTTAACCATAGTTATTTTTCCTAACTTGGACAAATCTCCCCAGCCTAGCGACCTTCTTGCTGTGAGGCCACAGCACTAACCACTGTGCCACCATGCTGCCCAATGTTTTCAATGTTAAAATCTTGCATATGTCATATAGTATTTCTGTGGTGCAGAGTCAGAAGTTGATGTCATTGATCTATTCACCCACTTTCTTATCCAATAAGTTACTGTGGACAGATCACTAGTATGGCAAAACTTCCTTGTATGCATTTGTTAAATAAAACTAATTACTCTGGTGAGTAGACTGTTTCTACTGTAAGAAAGCAACATTATCATTGTGGAAAGTCCAGTGTATTACAGGTACCAAAAGCATTTATAACTACAAGGACTAGAGTGAATTAAATGGGTAGAGCTGGTTTGCCACTGTTTGGGGATTCACAAAAATCATGTCTCAAATCTTCTCTGTGTTGCTGACGAGAGGATGAGACGCCTTGTGCTGTGAGCTGGTTCTGTAATTAAATATGCATCTCATTTGATCCCACAACAGCTCAACCAAGCGAAAAGCGATGAAGACATCACTCAGAGAGAGAGAGAGAGAGAGAGAGAGAGAGAGAGAGAGAGAGAGAGAGAGAGAGAGAGAGAGGGCTTGATACTTTCTCATCAATGACCTCATAAAACTACCAGTTTTCTAACTGGTCTGGAGCAATAAGTTTTCAATAGGTGAGATGGGTTAGCTGCTCAGTGGAGGGATGCTTTATCAATCTTTCCAAGGAGTCTGCTAATCTGGTACTGGATGGCTAGTCTAGTGAGGCTAGGAGCCTGTTCTGAGGATTTTTTATGTTAGTGGATGCTCCATAAAAAAAAAGCATGTCTTTTGAGTGCATGGGCCTTTTTTTTTTTTTTTTTACGAGTCTACACAGGCAATGTCTGCCAGTAAACATGTTACCTGCAACAACTCTTTAACTCAACCTTAGATGCTTTAAAGCAGATGTGTGTAATTTCATAATAGAAATCAGCTCCATGAGTTTTTTCTCGGTTTGAGAAAATAAAGCCTTTTTAAAAAGCAGAAAAATGTTCCTCATGTCAAGATATCTCACCAGCTCTAAATGCAGATTTGCATTTTGAATGATCTCATCCCTGTGGTAATTTTCTTCACTTTGTTATTTAGTCTTATGTAACTATGTTGAACTGCAGGTGGGAACAGATATGTGGGTGGTGTGTGTGGGTGTTCTGAAATTGAAGGTGGAGCAGATATGCACCTTAAAGCCAGCTTTGGCTTCTGTTGTTTCTTTAAGGGGAAAATAAATGCCCCCTCCCTGAGATGTGGCTGTGCTAAATCACATTAAATTGCAACTAATCCAGTGTGGAGAGAGGTTTGATATTTGTCTGAGAAATTAAGCATCACTAGAGATTGCAGGAGATAACTGTTTGCCTAGAAACTGAGCTGCAGAGCACCAGCAGTTCAAAGACAGACAGTCAAAACCAATTAGGAGAAATCACTTGCCTTGTCATTCAAATTCGTTCCACCCAGTATGCCTTCCTGTTTATCCTAAAGCAGTAAATAATCTGTTTTGAGCTTCCCCATTTTCAGCTATTTTCTCTCCTTTTTGTATACCATCACATTTTATTTTCCATCCATGGTTTTCTCCTCAACTCTCACCAAAAGAAACCAGAAATGGTTTGATGGCCAAAGTTTAAACCTGAAAGATTATATACTAATCATTCCTTTGCAGTTAAAAAATTGTTGACATTGATCCATACAAGCATGTCAGGTCATATCAGAAGTCTATGGGTTAAGAGCTCAACAACAGCGTCTTACAAGACGACGCAGGTGCAAGATGTTCATCTCATCTATTACCCACACAAAACCTAAATAATGCAAAAAAGACTGACAGTGGAAACGCCTAACTTTTGAAAAACCTCTCATTTTAATAAAACATTCTCGTATCCTCATGTGGGGGTTTATCAGATGTGATTATTATTTTTAAAGCATGACACTTTTTGAGATCTTATACATCACCAGATGTGAAATGAGGATCACACGACCAGTTCATTTAAATCAAAGACGGTGCTGTATGCATGGATAGAGGAGGAGATGAAAAATCTTTTTACAGATCATTAAATAGGAAAATATAGATGCCATCAGCAACAGCAGCAGTGGTAACAAAACAGCTGCTGCTAAATGCAAAAGGCTTTGGATCTCCATTCTCCTCAAAGTCTAAATCTCAAGCAATGGAAGCATCGACCAATCGCAATTTACTTTGTCAAAACTTTACAAATATTTCTTTTATATTGTGAAAGGTTATAATGGAAAACAACAAATGAAAAGCAGCAAATTTGTTTAGCTGTTTAGCTTTTATAATGATCCCATCCAAGTTTGCTGTTGTCTAAAACTTAAAGTGCAGCTCAGAAGGGGACGCTGCATGGCCTTCTAGGGGCTTTGTTGCCTAACAACCATGCGAACATGAAGCTTGCATGGAGAGGAGATGGTCAGAGACGTTTGATGACTTTAAACATGGATGTAAAGTGAGGATAAAAGAGATGATCAATGACATGTATACCTCAGCCACACATGGCCTAAATCAGAACCAGGTCTTTCATGATCCTGAATGTTCATTTCATTCAGCATTTCTTGCAGATTTTATATCACTGAAGTGAGATGAGCATCACAGATCTACGCCAGAGGAGGCAGGACACAGCAAGATGAAATTTGACTTACTTTTACTTACTAATTTTACTTCCATATACAACGCACATGTAGGTCAATTTGGGGCATCACATTTAATGAAAAATATAAGCAAACATTTAGAATATATATATATATATACACACACACACACAAATGAACCAGCTCCCGAGGAATGGGATTCACCCTGAATGGCTAACCAAGGGACAAACGATCCTGGTACTGAAAGACCCCAACAAGGGAGCTGTTCCATCCAACTACAGGCCAATAACCTGCCTCTCTACAACATGGAAGCTCCACTCGTGTATCATGGCAGAGACACAAAAAGGTATAGGGAAGGAAACAAGAAGTGTCAAACACCAGCTCCTGGTTGACAGGACTGTCGCCCGAGACTGCAAAACCAGACAGACAAACCTGTGCACTGCCTGGA
>JBAMIG010000021.1:19855195-19866152 GCA_037177335.1 Kiunga ballochi
AATTTAAATTTAAATTTAAATTTAATTAAATTCAATTAAATTAAATTCAATTAAATTAAAATTTAGTACTCATTTTCTATTTTAGATACTGTTTCTCACTGTGAATTAACAGACTCCTAATCCTTTTGGATCGTCCCAAAGTAGCAGCATTTCGATACCATGTTTTTCTGTCTGATGCCCATGTTGATACCTGTAGTTTAGGTATCTGCCGATATGGAGTACTGGTCTGATACCTGTGTTGTTTTCTTAAGGGAACCATTTAATTTATCTTTTATACACAGTATTTATTAAAAACTTGGATGTTTGATATTGTTGTTACTATTCAGTGGCTGAGGATTGGGTAAACTATAGAACAGGGATTGTTAGCGCAGCAGTGACTAATGTTCTGCTGCTTCTCCACCAACCAACCCAAAACAATCACATACGAGTGTGTAACTTGTTTCCACGGTATCAGACAGAAACGCTAGCCAGTCTCTTTCCGATGCTTTCTAATGCTAACATCTCTATCTGCCCAAGCAGCGACAATAACTTCCCTCAGATGAAGCCAGATGTCTTTCCTCCTGTTAATGCACATCTGGATGTTACAGAGCAGCAAGATGCAAAAACGTCTCCTTCCATAATTGATGAAATTCACTCAAATTCTTTCATTAGCATCACCTGAGTGATACTTTTATGTAATAAAACCTGTTAATCTGAGGGTTTACCTAATAGTAAAACTTGTTTTAAAATATAATCCTTATTTTTAAAACCTTGAAAGGAAAAGATAAATTGATTTAACAACATATTTTCTGGGCATTCAACAAGTTGATTTAGTCGAATCTTTCAGGCAAATGATTAAATGGAAAATAATTCAAAGCTAAACGTATATTTTGAGAAGATTAAACACCCCTGAAGAAAGATCTGGTGCTGTATTGCAAAAGCCTGTAGAATCAGCCATAAAAACAGTAAAAGTGTCACACATTATTTTCACTAAGCGGAAATTTGTCCGGGTTTGGTTCTCGGTTAGTAGCGATGCTGGTAAGAAATGAACCAGAGCGAAGCTCTGTCATGGTTTCCCTCCTGTTTTCTCACTGATGATAATGTTTTCATTACTTTTAAATCTGCTGTGATTTGCCGGGCCGTCTGCCTCATCAATGTGTGCTGCGTCTTTAAATGGAGGGAAGATCCCTCCTGACTTTGCTGTAAAATCCTACATTCCTTGTAAAGCCGCAGCATTTGGCTGGATTTATGATCACATTTCAAGCAAATTACTCCCATCCAGGAGGAAGACCTTAACACACCCCTGAATATGATGGCGGGTAAAGACATTTGGGGATGTGTGGTCAGACTTCAGCAGGTTGCATTTGTTACTGAGTGAAAACTATTATGTTATAATAGTTTTTCTCAATAAAAATATATTATTAAAAGGTTATAAAGCACTTTCATTACTAAAGCTTTGATTATTTCACAAATCTTAAATTTAAGGTTTAAATATGATGCAAATTGTTGCATCTTTCTTTCTTATACACAACATTTTGGGTTTTTAGAAACAGGGTTTCTATCCTGCTTTAAACACCGTCACTGAGCAATGCTTCTTTGTTTCAGCTGAACCAATCTGGAGCTACTTACCATAAACCCCTCCAAAGACTCCAAAACACTGACACTGCATTAGATTTTTCAATACCCAGGCGTTTGGGAGAGAATCCACTGATACCTGTACATTTCCACAACGTAGGAAGCTTTCAGTTTAATTTGCTTCAAAGGGACTCGTATAAAATGAGCCTGCAATGAGCTCAGACTTGATCAAGGACTCCTATAGGCGAGCGTAGTGTAGGAGAATCCAAAGCTGCGTCTTCAGCGCAGCACTGCACCAATGTGTAGGGCTGCTGGAAAAAGAAGGGAAGAAAAGGAAAGTTGCTTGATGGTTTACATAAACTGCAATCACCACCCGAGGATCTCATCGCCTCACATTGCTGACGCAGGACTTCTATGTGGAAACAGCAGAGATGAAA
Source organism: Kiunga ballochi (assembly GCA_037177335.1). Lineage (NCBI taxonomy): Eukaryota > Metazoa > Chordata > Actinopteri > Atheriniformes > Pseudomugilidae > Kiunga > Kiunga ballochi. The sequence continues at coordinate 19,857,187 of JBAMIG010000021.1, forward strand.
GGATCTGTGCTGTCAATAAAACGATGAGGAGTCTGCAATTATTGTCAAAAAATGTTTTCATCTAATGTCAGGAAGCAGCGGCTTGAAGTTTTACTCTTTGACTTCAGCTGCTTCTGACTTTGAAAAGCAAACTTTAACAAATGCAACAAGAGGCCTTTTTTTTTTTTACACCTTTTGCTCCTGCAAAATGATAGTTATAGTAGATTCAGAACCAACCTTTCTCTTTTAATTGGACTATTACTTTTCTAAGTTATGACTTCATATAACGCCCCATATATGGAGATTTATAGCACTTGCTGTAATGCACGCTGTGCCGTACAGCCTCCTCTGTAGATAAGTAACAACCATGTTTTTATGATATTCTCCATAAGACAGAATGAGAAATCACTCCTCTCATGTAATTTCTACAACAAATATGACTGTATTAGTTAGGACTTAATATCCCCAAGATCATTTGATAGATCATAAAGTCAGCAGGGCTGATTCCAACCCCCCCCCCAAAAAAAAAAAACAAAAAAAAACATACACACCCCTCAGCTGTGGCAGCTACACTCTGCTCACATCACACGGCTTAATTGACGGAGAGAGGGCCAGACATTATGCGCAGGCCAAGGCAATCGATTGTGACAAACAAATTAGAGACGAGTGTGAATGATTAAGTTATGTATTGATTTTGATTTAAACATTAACGGCTCGTGTACTCGGCGGGATTAGATGGAAAGACAAAATGTAATCAATGCTTCCTTGTACATATCAGTGGGATTTGGGATGTGAGAAGTTGGGTCAATGGTATAATGAGAGGTCTCGGAGAACAAACCTGCTGCTTTCACTTTGTGCCTGGTAAGTTATGGATTATGCTCAGTAGAGAAAGGGTACAAGCAAATGTATTTTTTTTTCTGGTGAATTGGGTTAGCTTTATCAGTCCATTGCATGCAGTAGATTTAGTTAATACCGGCTCCGTCATGGGCTAATTCCTAGTTCTGTTTGGTTTCCTTTAACATATTAAGGCTTTTTTTTTATCACGGTGCACCAAAGAGGAAAAGTAATCCTCTAAATCCAAGAGGATTTCACTTGCTTTTACTTATACTACAAAATGACCATAATAGGTCTTCCAGCAGCTGATGGCTCCTTGATCAAAACTAATGACTCAATTATTCAGCTCTGATGTTCTACAGATTCTGGTTTTAAGGCTCACTTCTCGGCCCGCTTTGTAGCAACACGCATTCAGAGTACATGACCGCTGTATACAAGTAAAACTATCCAAGTGTTGTGTTTCCTGTGTCAGGATGAGTATAATTACACGCAACACGAGTTTTGCTTCAACACTTTGTATTCTGGTTAAAACGCAACACTGTTTAGTAAAAACTAACTAACTAGTGATGGGAAATTCAGCTCTTTTTATTCATAAGAGTCAGATGTTCTGGCTTTTTAACTAAACTCAGACCTCGGTCCCACATGATTAAAGTCAGAGCTGGAAATGGTTCTTGCAGGTTTTATTAAGAAAAAATTGATTCTGAGTTACTAAAGTCATTTCTTTGACTAACTTATTCACACAGATGCTGCAGTATTCACAGATCTCAGGGTTGGGGTAGGTTGTTTCATAACCATTTCTCCACATAACATTAAATCATGCTTTCTTGATTTCATAGCAAACCCAAACAGCGAGAAAAAGGTTCTGCTGGAACTCTTAGGAAAAATGAAGGCTGACGATACATCAGGTGACTGAAACATTGGAGATGTCAGTGTGAAGTCATCCAGCAATTCATAAACAAAGGAAGTGGAGGCAAAATGTTCTTTAATGTTCTTTTACTGTGATGCATCTCCAAATGAATCATATTCTGGCCTTGTTTTTGCTTATTTTTCTAATGGTTCCAGCACGCTGTGGTAGTGGGGTACTGGTTGTGGGAAAGAACCACATGTCACATGACAACACATAATCTGTGACATATGGACAATGTTTTAAATGGATGCCATTTGCAGTAAATAAATGTGGGTATTTGTATAAAAGCTTGAGAACTGTAGGTTTACTCAGTATAAAGTCAATTAAATTGCAGGAGTAAATGAATGTTTTCACATGATTTCAGTTTATTGTTGTAAAACAAATTATGCCTGCCCGAAAATTAGCTAACTTCATCCGTGTCATAGTTTGATGCTGGTAATATGTTTATATTTTATTTTTGTGCAATATACGTCCCTTTTTTGATGTATTTCACTGCTGCTTCCTCGGGCTGTTAGATCCACATAAAAGCTTCTCAATGAGATGAAACTACAGTCATGATGCTCCTGAGGAACACTGCAAAATCTGCTTCTTAAAGTTTTATTAACACTTTTTAAAGAACAAAAATTAAATGAGCGACTTCATCATACAAATATGTAAACTAAAAGGACATCTTTATGCATAGTTTCTTGTTTGTATGAATATTCTCTTCCTCTTCATGATACTAACACAAGTTGACGGGAAATTTCACACATCAGATGGATGACTGTGTCATAATCCAGAGCAGAAGGTCGTCGTTTAAATCTCACCAGCCTGTCAAATAGCATCAATAAGTACTTTTATTTTAAATGGAAGTATTTGGACAGAGGAAGATGTTTAGCTCTGATATTTGATGGTGTGCAAACCCACGATCCTTCACAGAGAATCTCTAACCTGTGAAATTTGTTACAATCCTTTTGCTTGTTTCAGACATTAAACCTTTACTAAATGACTCAGCGTTTCATTGCACGATTTATTCCATTCACTGAATGAGTGGGAGGTGAAGTCACTCTCTCAAGTACAGCTTCATTGCTTGACTAGCTTCAATGCAGACATTAATAAGAGGGATTTTAATAGGAGCTAAATTGAACAATAGATTTCTTTGCGTGGAAAGAGCAATTGTCTCCATGAAATTTTAGGGACTTCCACAAATTTGTTGAATAAGTCATTATATCCACCTCTTCTTGTCTAAGGCAATTTTCAAACTCATTGATTTCATTTTGCAAAAGTGTCCCTGCATAGCGGTACATTCATACATCAGGAGCAAAAGCAACACACATTATGAGAGAAAAACTCACAAGAGAGTCTTAGAAAGTGATGGAAAGTGAGGCCGTTATTATTCTGATAGTTCCCCTTACAGGCCACCGTCTATAATACACTTTCCTTTTTCTACTACTTTACAATTGCTCTCTGATTAAAACACGTATGGTTGAGTAACCCTGACATTAGATGTGGCCATTACTGTCATCAGTCCGTATAGAGCCAAATTAACACATTTATAAAAGGTGTTGAGTCATACCTAAACCATTTTATGGTAAAGAGATGACTCTTTTTATGGCAAAAACTTTGCAATGAGCTATTCTAATGGCCAACAAATGAACATTGAAGATCAATAACTGCCAGAGAAAGATTGAATGCTAATAGCTGCTCTGACTGAAAAATCAGATTTGAATTATAAAGCTCTTTTCATGCAACGCAAAATGCTTTACACAATGGAACTAATTTATGCATGATCAAAAAGCCTGAACAAACCAGTTTATAGAACCAATCTAATAAAACACATCTCAAAGTCTTAAAAGACCAACACACCTGAAGCTAATATGAATGCCCACCCCTCAATACTCTCTCTAAAGTCAATATTCATAAAAATATTAAGGATATAAAAAAAACTGGCATGTAAGGACTCCAAAAAGTGATATTATCAATATCCAGGCCAGTATTGTGGTTTTTCTTTGTTTTGTTTTTTTTTTTACCAAGGAAATTAGATCAATATTTCTCTTTTCTCAAAAAGCAGGTTTTCCTTTAAATGTTTTTACAAATGATAAAAAGGAAATAAGTTATTTATTTATTTTGTTGCATTGATTATGTCAGGAGAGCCAAAATCAAGTCCTCAAGATCTTTTAGCTGCATCGCTTCTCAAACACAGCTGAGTTAAAAAACTGCTCTTCATCTTCATCTTCATCAGAGGCTGGGGAACAGAACATGCATTTAATCCAACTATAATGGACACGAGTGGCATCTAAAAGTAGCAGGATGTGATTTTCAAAGACCAGATTTGGGATTCTCTGGTAATGTTGTTCTTTCATTTAGTTAACAAACAAAATAAAAGGTTAAAACCAATTCATTAAACTGTGTTTTAACAAATATCTTTGTTCTTTGTTTAATTCTAATTATGATCAATAATTGACGGTAAAATAAAAAAAAATATTGTAAAATTTCAAGTAAAATGGATCAATATTGTTATCGGTTAAACACCTAAATGTGCAGTATGACCCGGCTCTGCAATGAGAAAATGACATATTTATCCATTTACACCATCGGGCACCAACTCCGGACCCGACACGATCAGCGGAGGCCGGCAGGGCTGCAGCGCACGACCTCCTGCTATTCAGACTATGATTGTTCCCATGGCAACCCCTCTGCGGGTAAGTTTCCAGTGTGGAAAAAAAAGCTAAATCAAATAAAACTAATTCAATTCAACTTTATTTGTATAATGCTACTTCACGACAATGTCATCTCAGGGCAGTAGGAACAATCATAACAGATAAAAAAAAAACTAGATTAATAAAATGAGCTAAAAAGTCTCTTAAAAATATCAAAATAAGTTAAAACAATTAGTAACAACTGGGGCACACGTTTAGTGAGAATAATTGCTGTCTTTGGACATCTATGTGTGCTATTGTTACATAAAATGGGAAAATAAATCTAAATGTAAAGTATAGGAAATAACTTTTTTAGGCCACCATTTATCTTCACTGACTTTCATTTCCAGCAAGTCAGCTAAACTGGATTACCACTGAGGCTGGAGATAAGGTATCCGAAACAGAATGTTTATGATCGATAACCTTTAGGGAGAATCCCACAAACATCTTGCTTTGAAATGGTGATAAAGGAACATTTTTGCTGTGAGCTGCCAGCTGGTACTCAGCACTGCTACCACAGGTTTGATTCCAATATAAGGACTGTCCTGCACTAAAAATAAATACTTGATGAATTCCCACTGTAACAGACTCCTTAAACCATGTAGGTGTGTGTGTGTGTGGGTTTTCTCTGGAGGATTAAGCGACCTGGTTTCCATAAAATATCAGAGCAGTGACGCCATTTTAGTCCATCAGCTCACAATAAAATGAAGATGGTTTGCAGAAAGGTTCCTCTGGGAAATAGAGGCAGGCTGAAAAATCACCGGCAGAAGCAGAAAAAGCATCAAACCAACAGCGGATAGGTGCTGTTATAAATTGTTTGCACTAATTCTGGATTTAGGTCAGATCAAACACAGAGGAGGATGCTAGCTTGTTTTGGCAAAAACCCCTTTTGATACAATTATAGGTATAAGTGATTCATAACAACTATAATTTTGTTTTAATATTGTAATAAATTTAGCAGCAAAATAAATTAAATACCTGTTCTATCCTAACACCAAGACACATTTTGAAAAGGCTCTACATACACAGTGATTGTATCTGCTAAGTGCTAACATCAGCAATATGCTAACATGTAAACAGTTTAGCAGGTGCAATACCTTTAAATAATCTAATGCAGAAGTTTTAACCTTAACATTTGGATGTGTTATTGGATTAAAAACGTTATTTCAAATGTTTCAACTTCAGCTAACAACAAGTTTAGAAGTCCTATGATGGGTTAAAATCCTGAAAAACTAGCTAATACCCTGTTCAGTTTAAGTGTCAAAATCCAGACCTAGCTAAGAAAAACCAGAGACTCAGTTTGTTTCTAAAGTTTTAAAAAATTATTGAAAAATGGGGAAAAAACACTTTTTATTCTTTGGTATTTTTTATATTTATTACTATGTGACAGCTCAGAATGATTGTAGGGTAATCACTGGCTTCCTGTCTATAGGAGCAGGATTGTGAACAACAGGTTTTTGAGCTACCATAAAAATAATGCAAAATATTTCAGAAAATATTTGTATTAAACATATCCAATATCATTAATAATATGTTTGGTTTTATAGAGATAACCATACTAAAAACTTACACTACTAAAACTTTGATTGATGAGAAATAGTAATGTTAACACTTTTTAGCCTAGAAATGCTTTGTTGAAAAAAAGCCTCTTTCCCAGAAGTTTTTTTTCTGCTTAATAAATAATAATCTCTTTTTTTGTAAACAATAATATTTACAAAAAATGACATTATATTCACAGCATCAGAAATGAGGATTTTAACAGCGTTTAATGGTATCGTGTCGGCACAGGGAGAGCGAACATCTCAGCAGGTATAAATTAATCTGCTTATATTATCCGGTTTCAGTAGGTTTTCTAAGTCTCTGGTTTTATATTAAAGAAATGTTTTATCCTCTTATGTCCTGACTAACATGTTTTAAACCTGCTTCAAATTTGGTGATTAGGAGTATAGATGGGATTGGAAACAAATTTAGAGAAGGGCTGCCCAAGTCTGGTCGTCAAGATCTACCAATTTTTTGATGCCATAATTCTCAACACAACTAAATAATATTGCTGAATTGCTTCTTTTGCATGTTATCCAGCTCTGCAGAGGCCAGGTAATCAGCCACTCATACGAATCAACTGTGTCAGACAAGGGTTGCCCCACCCTTCCCCCCCAAAAAATGCAAACAAGAATAAAATCTGACATCCTAACCATCAATGCTGCGATATTACTTCTACATATTCAGCTAAGATTTCCCCTGGAATACCTGAATTATGGTTAACGCTACTAAATCAAGCATTTAGCATGAGTCTCAATCCAAACAATCAATCAGTCCATTGTTCTCATTCCTTTATTTATGCTTTAGAAACAGATATCTACTCCCAATCATCATTTTTTAGAAGTTGTGTCGAGGCTTTCAGGGTATGACTGGCACATTATTTTGACTGACAGAGAAAGCTGCATTTTGCTGTACATATGCATGTCAGTGGGCGTCATCCTGAATGACAAAAATTGCATAACATGTCAGCAATTTGTGGCAAACTTTTCCGTGTTACACAGAGTTCTTAGAGAGAATATGATCCAAAGCTGACAGGTATGATTTGCCTATTCTGAGGAGTGATAAGTACTTGCTGTAGGGCAGATATTCAGAACCACATGACGGTGTTAAATCGATTTTGATGGGTATGAATTTCATGCAAGCAACAACAAAGTGCTGATTGCCACAGTATTAGTCTCACACACACAGTGCTCTTTTAGTGGTATCGAAAGACTTCAACTTTAACATGGAAGAAATTGATCTTTTAATGTTAAAGTTCATTCAGAATCCTGTCATTCAGAAGTCGAATATGTAGAGCTGGAGCTGCTCCCAGAGAAGGAGAGAGAGGATTAACACCTGGGCTAAAGGTAATCCCAGTGTTGCAATTACAGCTTGTTACACGCCACGTTGGCTTGGCCCCTACGGTAGCAGGTCAGACTCAAAGCAGCCAGGCAGCAGAACAAGCAAAAGTGGCAAGCTGTAAACCTGGGGAAGATGATGAGGAGTGAAACAGTGTGTCAGCAGCAAAAGGCCCATGAGAGCAGTCAGTGCTGATGCAGGATTTACACTTATCAGTGAGCGAAGTGGCCCTGTCACAGGCTGCAATCATGACACAACCTATTGGTCTGTCAGCGGTGGCTGGGAGGTAGCGGAGAAGCTGTAATGCTAGCGCTAATTATATAGTCTGCAAGATGAGGGTGTTGTGAATATTGTGTATGAATTTGCATTTGCTTTATTATGTCATTTGTAATTTCAGAGTGCTCAAATATTCAGTGTGAGGGTTGTCTGCTCCATGCATGCATATGTATACTGAAAACTCGCCTTTACCTCCATTATGTTTCATAGTATTTAATAAAAATCTGATGCTAATAGAAGTAGAATGAATTGGATGATGCTGAAATCTTGCTTCGTTGTTTCGTTTTTAATAACATGGCTTCAGATCACTGTTTATATTTATCTTATGCGCCGTTCTAACAAGATCCAACCATTTGATTTCTTTTTATTATTGTCCTGTTTTCAATGCACCCTGGTTTTCATGAAGCTGTAGCTGTCAGACAGATGGGTTCTCATTTGGTAAACAGATGACTGCAAAGTATTTAAGTAATGTATCTGCAAAACGAGCACAGATCATGCCCCTGCACCCCAACATGTGACAGCTTGAATGATGAGGTTGTGCTTTTATTCTGTGTTTGATATTTTTCCAGGGTGGCTTTCCGCTTTGGTGTGGTCCAAACTTTACAATCCAAAGAGCCATTTTTGACATTAGCCTAGTTAAATAAAACTTTTTTAGAGCAGCAACTAACTAAAAAAGAAAACTTTAATTAATTTGATTAATATCTACTGCATGAAATTCTTACTTTTGAAAGCCAGCAATTTTTTTCTATTTGAGATTTTAAAAACAAAACTGCAAATTAACTGCTAAAACGATCAGTATTGCACCTTTATTGCTGGTTTATTATTTTTTTATTGGCCAATGAGGACTTAAAGAGTCAATGAGGACTTAAAGAGTGTCTTTTGGCTCCGGAGCTTCAGGTTGCAGGTTGTGTATGCTATCATCTACTTTGCAGGGAAAGTTTCAGTTAATTTGGAAATGAAAATAATTGTTGTTGCTGTATATTTATAGATCAGAAAAGGTTTCATAACCCTTCCCAGAGCATTAAGCAGCATGTGCTTCTCTAAAGTTAGTGCTGATGTCTTTCCTTCTACAAGTTCCAAATGTTTCCATCTGACTGGATAAAACAGCCCAGAAATATCTGAATAATAAATTTAATCATATTCAGATTTCTGTTGAACTGATTTCAGCTTATTAAAAACAAGTCAGTGTTATTCCGATCTCTCTCTGTCCCTCTGTTCATGTTTGATTGGATGAATGCCTTTAGCATTCAACCTATTGTTTCCTGTTTCTCTTTCTTTACGTTTATTATTCTTCCGCCGTTTTCCGGTCGTTGATATCTTTCGCTAGGTTTTGCGGATTTCTACAAATTTGGTATCAAAACGTTCCGCTCGTTCAGGACAAGGGTGCTCGGGAGTTTAGCTTTTGTAACTTTTTC
>JBAMIG010000021.1:19890136-19902347 GCA_037177335.1 Kiunga ballochi
GCTTTTTTCTCCTGAAGTGCTTCTTCATATTCAGGCCTCAGTTCATCCTGCAGCACACACACACACACACACACACACACTCGTGGAAGAGACCCTGAGATGCTTAAACTCCTCCACTTGGGGAATGATCCTATCCCCCACTCTTAGAGCTTAGAGGGCACTCCACCCTTTACCAGTTGAGAACCGTGGTCTCAGATTTAGAGGTGCTGATTCTCAATTATTGTTATTATTAGGAGGAATTAATTATCTGAAAATATTACTACAATGATGCAGTGTTTAAATTCTACTTCAAAGTCTGAACAAAAGACAAAGTTCTGCTTCAGCTGGTTGTGACATATGGTGAAGCCAGATATCACCCACTCCTTAAAAGCCTGTTAGTTGACATGAGTTCAAATGAAGTGTTTTTCCTTAAAGTGGTTGATAAAATGCTTTTGAATGATGTCCAAATCCTACATCTGGCACTTGGGAATTGAACTTTTCAAGCATCATATTGTACATGCGTGGTGAGCAGGCAGTTAAGTTGCAGAGCGGCATCCATGTTTTCATGCCGAAGAAAAAGCAGGGAAGACTTCAAAGCGGCTTACCATGCCACCAGAGTATTCCATGGATAATAGACTTAAGGGGAATTTATCAAACAGCACACTCGAGGACTCTAAAGTGAGATGTGAATATGAGCAAGAGAGTCTGGGATGTGTACACGTGTGCATGTCTGAGTGGAAAAGCATGCCGGCGTTGACAGGCATGCTGCAGTATGCAAGTGTGTGTGTGTTTAAGATGGAGGGCAGGTTAATGTGAGTAGTTTATAGCTTCAAATTTCTCAAGTGAATATGATAATGAGTAGCTGGCCTGCCCACACACACACACACACACACACAAACCATCTCAAAATTCGTCCACCTACAAACAGACTCAGTGAGCACCCAGGGCTGCAGGGAAAAGCTTATTTATGCAAGCATCTCCTGTTGATCCCAGCCAACTTTGGTAAATGCTGAATAATTTTCATCAACACACAGTCATCACCCAATCCAGTGCCCGATCTGTCAGGGAACCATACTGAGGAAACATTCAGCGTGCACTCATGCCTCATGATCAGGCTGTAAATATAAACATTTGAATGGACTTGATTATTAAGCGTGACTGCTTTTGCTTGGTGGGATAATAGCATAATAGATATCAATATGAAGCAGAGGGTCCTTCCTATTACAGCATCACAGCTGAGTCATTAATTTTGTACTTTAAACAGAAATATGCAAATATAAAGTTGACATTCTGTCACTTTATAATCATGAAAAGTGTGCGATATGCAGCTGCTTGTGAAGGAGCGCAGCTTTTTTTTTTATTACCAAATTATACTATTTTTTTTCTATTAATTGCTGTTTGTTTCCATAAATTAACAAGACACATAAAGATTACAGCCAATATAGCTTTGTGGAGTTTGTCATCTTTATCCGCACAAAATTATATTACTCATTAAGGCAGTGGCATTTATTTAATGTTATTATATTAGAATATTAGAGGCGACTGCTCTGATGGCACACCGCAGAGCTCGACACTGAAACAAATAGTGACAAACTGTTTCCCATCTCACTGCGTGTGTGTAGATTGCTGCTTGCAAAGCGTGTGTTGATGATGCAGGTGAGGTCAGAAATGATGATACCGGCAACTGCAGAGAGGCTGATGAGGCAACTTCATGGCAGAAAAGGATCAAAAATCCCTGAAAAGAGCTGGTAAGAAACTTGGTTTGAATCATGTCTGTTTGAGCAAGAAGAACAGATTCACATGTGTGTTTTTTGCCAGAGGGATTAAAACTGCAAAGGGTGATTTGAGGGTGTGATTTGAGCTGCTGTCTGTTTCTAGATGAGGGTCAGTAGGTCACAAATAAATGCCGGGATCACTGTTATACCGTTATTGATCCCTTTAGGATGACTGCCTCCAGGAAATTAGACATCCAGCAGCTTATAAATAAAGACTCCTGATGTAAAGCTGGCATGTTAAGCGTGGGTTCTCTCCACCACAGCAGAGACGAAGACATGGGCAACCACAGAAAGGAAAAGGGGCAGATGATGAAAGATTGCAGTCTCCTTAGGAAGTCCTGCTATGTGTCTTCCCAGACAGTTTGCTGGTATTTGTCCAGTCCAGTTTATTAGTCAACCACAGCCAATGATATTTGTTGGTCCAAAGTCTTCAACTTCGCTCCTTCCAGCAGGACTGGTCGGGGTTTATAGAACTATTGAGCTGAGGGTGATGAGTTTGCCACCATGCAGTGAAGTCTCTCACCAGTCTCCGATACTCCTCCTTTCTATTATTCCTGATGCATCCTACAATGCAGTGTCATCAGCATATTTCTGCATGTGACACAGCTCAGTGTTGTAGCAGTAGTCTGGGTTGTACAAGGTGAAGAGAAGGGGGGCCAGCATAGTGCCCTGAGGGGCTCCAGTGCTGCTTAGCACAGTGTCGGACCTAATGTTCTTAATCCGGACATACTTTGGTCTGCCAGACTGTGAGTCTGAAATCCAGCCCACCAGGTAGGGGTCCATTCCCATTCTGCTCAGTTGTCTGTCCCAATATTTTCTCAGAAGCCATGTAAAAGCTACTAAAACTCCACCTTTATGACTCACAAGTTACTTTCACAAACTGTATCTTATTTGTTTCTTATTTCCATTATCACAGCTTACGCAAGCTATACAATACATCTACTTTCTCACATGTGTACGTGTATACATATACATATTAATGAATATGTATATGTATACTTTTTTAGTTGAGTTGCTAGACAGCCTGGTGGGTCTGATTTGGGAGGGGTGTTGTTGAATGTGTATCGAAGTTTCAATGCTGCTCTCCATGTTTATACTGTGCTGTTTCTGAAAAATGTGAACAAAAGCTCTGAAAGCTCTATAAGTACAACAGTGTACAATACACACTGCTTTTTCTGCTGTTATTCTGTTTGAGACCCTAGTTTATATCATAACTTGCTTAAAATACACATCCTGTAACTTTTTGACCTCAAAATGTTGTGTTCTGGACTCATTGTTGGGACAGTTGCCTCTGTTATGTATGTTTCTGGAGCAGTATCCGTGTGTAGCACAGAATGCTGCAAAAACAACATTTTAATGTATTTTTTAGGTTGCAATTAGGGGTACGGTGTGGGTTAAGCTTAATTTATTGGTTGTCATGAACAAAGAAGCCTTAAAAACTAATAAACCTATAAATCTAAGCAGTGTACTGTTCTGCCAATGTGGGATGAACTAACAGAACCTGCAGCCATCTGCAGCGTGTTTAAGCAAAGAAACTCCCCTACACAACATTTTCAATCAGGACAGAGCAAGATGTTGCAGCTAAGTCTCGCTTTATGCACTGGATCACCCGCTGGAAGTGGGTACAAACACACCGGCCACTATGAAAGTGTTCTGTGACTTGAGTCAGCAAAAAGAAACACTGGAAGATCAAAAAATAGCTCACAGTATAGGTAAGGATGCAGGATGGGTGCTGAATTAGCCGTCATTAGATGAGTTCCACTGTGCATCTGTTCTTTCACTTTCCTTCAGCATCATGTGAAGCTTTTTGTGATTTGATATGAAAAGATGGGACAGTTAGATCTGAATGGGATATCTTCTCATTTACAGGCCTCATCTGAATCAAAGCTTTAACTTCCTGGTTTTTATGGCTGTTTATTTTTCTTTGGCTTATCTTGTGTAGTCACCAGTCTCAGCCAAAAAATCTCATCTCCATGTATGAAATATAAAATAAAACCTTCAAAAATTTAAACTAATCTAAAATCGCATCTTGATTAAACTTGACCGGTCAGTCACAACCATAGTTACAGGATGAGCGTCCTTGTCTTAAGGTAAATTTAAATAAGAGTTTTTTGTAAAATAAGTGATGTTGCAAAAAACTTTGACACACTACAGCTTCAGTTTGCAAGTGTTTCTATTATAGGTGTGCAGTAAACTTCTGTTAGCACCCCATGATAGCACAAACACTTTATAGTGATATTTAGGGCCTTTTTATTGGAAATGTTTCCATCTGATGTTTCGAGCAAATCGAATGATAAATAAAACACAGCTATGATCAGGAAGGGTGGGACTGCAGCAACAGCCATCCATCCATTATCCACCGCTTTGTCCCTAACGGGGTCGCGGGGGGGCTGGAGCTTATCCCAGCAGCCAACGGGCGAGAGGCGGGGTACACCCTGGACGGGACGCCATTCCATCGCAGGGCTAACACACAGACTGCAGCATCAGCCAGATTGAAAATAAATCTGGTGCCGTCTCAGCAACACAAATAAATACTGGGAAAGATTCATGAGACAGAAAAACAAGCAAAAGTCTATGTAACTGGACAAAACGGACCAGAGAGAGGTCGTCCTGAAAGAGAAAGTGAGAGAGCAGGACAAAGAGGGTTAGTGGGGAGTAAAGGTGAGAGGAGGAAAGATAGCACCGGGTTTAATTACAGGTCAGTCTGCTGCTCTTCAGGTCACACCACAAGTCACAATTTACAAGCAGCCGGGTGTGTGTCCGTGTCTGATTGGTGGGCCTGCAGCCACAAGCTCCACAGAAAGCCCATAACCTCATCACTGCTGGGAGGGTCAAAGATATGAACTCAAACAACTGTGAATAATATTGTCATTGTGCAGGATCAGGAGAGAGAGAGAGACTGGAAAACAGGAGGATAAACTGAAGAAATAGAAGCAAAGGATGAGGAGAGAATGGTGATGTGTAAAGAGCAAAGGTCATCATTTGTTTCTTTATGAATGTTTTTACTTTGAGACCAGTATCTGGTAATAATTTGCTTTTATGCTTGTAAAGTTTCTTTCGTTGTAAAGCCTTTAGTTTGACGCTCCAATCTCCATCTAAATCCGCATGTCCACAATCGTAAAAAATTCCATAAGATCCACGTAGTTTGGTTCAATATTTTATTTGAACATAAAAAAAAAAACATTTTTAGAGGATTTCCAATTGCATGAATAAAAAGAGTAAAAAAAAAACAATTAAAGGCAAAAAGAGAAAAGGAGAAAAAGGTAAAAAAACTGTCTAGCTCTACTCCCCACCTGCCTGTCCCCGTATCTGAAAAATAAACTCCGTAGCGTGACCAATTCAATATGCAAACGACCACGGAGCCACAAACTCTTCTGCAAAGCCACCAAAAAATCTTAGATTACACAAAAAATAAATGATCATTGTCTATTTTTAATTTTCAATCACATAACACAATTTTAAACATGTTAAACAATGAAATCTGCAAGCCGATAACACAAACTATTAATTCACTTGAAATTGTATTTAGGCTCCTACAATGATGTTAGTTTACTTCATTATAGCTCTCCCTGTATTCTTTGGGATCATATAAACAAAATGCCCGTTTCCAAGGAAACATAAAGATAGCTGGCTTTTATTTACGCACTATACAAATATAATGGGGCTTCCTAATGAGAGCGCCATTCAAACCAGTCTGAACACAACAGAAGCCCAGGGATGCTTTTACCTAATCATTTCATTTCCTCTGCTGCTGTATTTCTTTTTTTCTTCTTTTGACTGTATCTAATCACATGAGGATATGGAACCCCATTTCAGTCAAATAATAAAAAAAGAAAGAAAAAAGTTTACAAATATAATAATATACCTGCAAAATAGCTCCAAAAGATAACTGGCTGCATTATTAAACTGTTTCTGCAGTTTACTAAACAAAGAAGCCATTTTTAAAGCTTTATTTCAACAGGCTATCACTTTCATATATGGAATTTCATTTTCTGCTATTCACAGGACTAAACACGGTTATCTGACTGGCTGAGATGAAGCAACCGAGTATCTGGGTCGGATCCAGTCTGATGTCAGAATCAGCCTGTCAGCCCTGCTTTGGCTAATGGACCCGGTATGATAAAGATGTTTGTTTGGTTATAAGAATAGAAATAAAAAGTACAGTAGATGTGTCTGTCTTTGGAGGGAGTAAATATGTGCATCAGAAAAACTAAAGTCCACTAGAAAAAAAAAAAAAAACATTTGCAAATAAATTCCCTGTAATGAAAAATAGTAAAGACGGAGCAATTTGGTTTTATTAATAATCTTTTTCAATGCATTATTCAGTTTGCTGCAGAATATTATTTTTAGTTTATTAGTTTAAGTGTGGAATTATTTAAGTTTATGTATTTCCCCGGATAATAGGAGCGAACTTTACATAAAGGAGTAAATGTGCAAAATAATAAGCACCAATTTCCATTTTCTGCCCATTACAGGGATAAAAACCATGTGACTGCTTAGCTAGCAGAAATAATTGAGTCTTTATGTTGCATATTTTCAAAAAAAGTATAAATAATACCAAGCCACAAAAATCTGAAAAATAAAGGAGATCAGAATTCTGCTGAGTCACTGTTAATATTGATTGATTGTTAAAATAATGATTATCTCAATCAGTGCACAATATTTAAGTCCATAGTGTGTTTACACTGACGTTTAGGCAAAAAGTTAGTGCACTGAAGGTACCCGGATGCTGCCCTAAAATCTGCAAATAAACTAGTTCTAAACGATTGTTGCACGCGCTAAAATTAATGCCATCTTGCTGACGTAGCGGTAAAGGAAGTGCTGGACTTTCCAAATAAAAGCGTAAAACAATACTGCGGCGGAGGCTAACTTGTATAGATGTGAGTATGAAGTTATTTCTTTATGGTTCCCGTGTATACCGCAGCTTGCTACATATCTAATCTCGTGCTTATGATAACTCATGGATCTGATCACTCTGACTGTGGTAACCAACCCAGTACAGTTAGCTTACGTAAATGTTAGCAGTTTTTGAACACAAAATAATAGTTTTGGCATTCAGCAGAATAATCCAACTTGAGTATATCACTACAGGTAAATGGCCAAAGTCCAGCATACTATTTAGGACAACACTTACCCACGATAGTGCACACTACAGAAACAAGTGTGCAGTGCGCACTACCAGCACGTCCAGTGCACTAGTATTGAGACACGGACATGTCCTAACACAAACCGTTAACCAGCTGTTGTCCTGCTGGAAACTCTGACATCATAGTGTGTTCACTGCTAACTGTTAGCATGTTTATCGTAACTTTTAGCATCTTTGTGGCTAACTAGCTTAAATGGTTTAATAAGTCTCTCGGGCATAGAGGGCACAAAGATAAAATAATTGTAGAAAATTGTATTAATATACAAACAATACAATAATAATAAACCTTTTAACATCAACAAGGACATTTTTCTATGCATATTAAAGTTTCAGTTCCTTGGAAAAAATCATATAAATCTTTTGCAGCAAATTATATCAGATTAAAAGAGTAATGAAATATAACAGATTCACTTCATGCATTAGGGCTCACACAACTAAACAGGTAAAAACCAAGATGGAAAAGTTATTTCATTTCATCTCCAGTAACTTTAATAAGATACAGTGATTGACATTTACTCCAGCAAAAGTTTGGGCAGCATATGAAAAGGTTAACATGACTTTTCACAGAGGCAGCATCCATTCCTGCAGTTATAAATGATTTTTAAAAAACAGATGGGGTACAGGAGGAATGGGGTTTCTTACCTACTGCATGTATTATTTTAAGTGTATACTTCTGCTGTGTTTGTGAGTTTTCTTCATTTATCTGCATAACTTTTATCCCAATGCAGTTGTGATTTCTGAGATACATCACTGCTTATTACTGCATCACGATTAATGCTTCATAGAAAAGCCATCAGGCTGGTGGTTACTGGAAGAATAGTCTCATTGATTTTATTTAAATTCACAAACAATAGTTGACTGTTCATTACAATGAAATTCATCATCTACAGCTACAGACCATTATCATTAAGGGAGGAGGTTTTCTTTATTCATTGCTGATAGATGTTAACCCCCTTTAGTCTTGTTCACTCTAAAATACCAGTCCTTTAACCACACTCATCTTTCTAATTCCTTCTTAGACCCCAATAAGACCTAGCTTTCTGCAAAGTTGTTTCCTTTTTTTATGGGGTTTTTTTCAGAAAAAACATCAAGATTGCGTACTTTAGTACTTGATCAGAAGTGTGATACATCAGTGTAAGATTAGGTTCCTTTGTGATAAAAATCAGCTGTTTAAACTTCGTACCATGGCTATCAAATGTTTTCTACATTAAAGATCACATATTATTAGCATAATCAGCTTCCAGCTCTGGGAACTATTTCTGCTTTGAATATTTAAGTACCACTTTCTCAGTAAGATGGGGTCAGACAACCAACAAGTTCCAGTGAGAAGACTGAGCCAAGCAAACTACTTATGGCCGTCCTGAGTTTAATGGCTGACATGCAGAGCAATAAAATGAACAAACCAGTGAAGAAGAGAAACAAAAAGTAAAATTGTTTTACCCGTATTTGGAATTATTTTAAAGTGTCTACAGATATTAAATATTAAATTTGATGCAAAATGGTGGATATATCTATATGTATTGTGTCTGAAATAAGAGTTTGACAAAATAATTATACACCATTGTATCACAAATAATTATTTATCATAATTATCAATATAATATTATTTATTATTTATTGTTATTGTACGTGTAACACTAGTACGCAAACTTATTTCATTCAGTTATGCGACAAGCAACACATTTCATTTCCCTGTTTTTGTTACAAGTGTAGACTACACAATGTGTGTATATATACAGACATTATATATATATATATATATATATATATATATATATATATATAAAACCAGCAGACCAGCCAGAACAACCACCCGCCCTACCCAAGGAGATGGGAGGGTGGGTGAGGGAGGAATTTTTATTTTTTATATATATAAGTATATATGTAATATGTACATATATATGTGTATCATAATCATATATGTATTTATACTATAAAAATAACTGCACATAACATAAAATATACACTGTAATCTCACTTTCTATTAAGGAAAAAAAATAAATGAAGAATGCTAATTAAAGCAAAAGTGAGATGTCAGATTGATCAGCCATGACGTGAAAGCTGTTGCCATGACATTCCTCAGAGATAAACATGATGGTATGGAGTGATCCAAAACTAAACTTTCCCAGCGTACCGCTGCTTTTCACTCAGCATCTACAGAATAAGTCCTCTTTCCCTTCACAGCTTTCACCTTTCAATTTTAAAGTGTACTTTCTGGGATCAGGGGCCCAAAAGATATCAGGGAAGTTATGGAACTTCAAAGCAACCATCCTCTCACACTGTACTTAATACTTATACTTAGACATGGCATGATCAAGCCTCCGGCTTTAAGTTCTCACTAGATCTAATTCTACCTTTTGAAACTGAAATTTAATCAACCAGGTACACAGTTTTCCTTTAAAATAATCACGTCTTATTCAGCTAAAAGACTGGTTATTTTAGCAAACACAATCAAGGCAAAAAAACAAATTCTCCTGCGTCGGAAAAATCCGTTTTGACTGCAACTCGAGAACCTTTTCAGTTAAAGTGTTTTGTATTTAAAGCTGATTTGTTTGAACAAAGGAATGAATTGCAGTTGCATAACCAGGGAAGAAAATATGGAGTCATGTTTATTCCATAATGAAAGACGGAGAATGATTATCTGAGTTTCCAGGCTCTGCAGGAGTCAGGAAGTCCAAAGCAGCTAAATAAGTACAGGTGGGTGTAAAACACCCACTGTTTTATCAAACAGGTGCATCCATACACAGTAGAGACTGTGCTTTTATTAAGATGCTTCTAGAAAAGGAAGAATAGTTCAGTCCTTGTTAACAGCCGACAGCTCCATGTGGGAACTTTAAAAAAAAGGTGTTAAACAGACTCTACAAGTCCATGAAATGTCTCTATGGATACAGAGCTGCAGAGAGAAATAATAGGATGAAAGAAGCAGGGATTACTCAAACAACAAAGTATTCATAAGGAACATTGTCCATTTGTGCATCGCAAAAAGGAAAACAATCAAAAATGCAGCTGTGACCAGCAGTGGACGTGCTGTTCATCTCTGAAGTGAATACACCATGAGATGGTTCTGCAGGGTGTAAATGAACTGCTTTTTTCCCTTTTGCCAGTGTCGCACCATTAGTCTTTCTGGCAGCTATTTAAAAGTGTGCCTGTGTGATTCATATTGTACGAGCATGATCTGAACAGTATGAAATATTATGTATACACATCTATTATATGTATGTGGGGTTTAACACTGTGTATTCCTGCTCTGCCCGTCTCCATGTTTACATGCCAAGATGTGCACACATAGCACAAACATGTATGTTTGCTTGCTGTAATGAGTTTTACATGTGTCAGAGTTCAGACGTGATTATGTGCTACTATAATACTGTAAGCTGTGTGAAATATAAATTAAAATAAAAAGGAATGATTTGCTAAATGTATAAATCACTGGAGATTATTGCCAAAAACTCTCCAGAACCTGGAATTTCACGCTGTTTTTCTGTGGTATACAAGTTGCTAATTGGCCTCTGCAAGCTTACTGGGTTTAGTCTGCAATCGCCCTGCTGGTTCTTCATGATCCACCAGAGGATCTTCCTCGTGGAACGGTTTTGTACCTTTCTGTTGGACAACCTCTGGATGGTTTGCTTCACAGTGGAATCAACTGACAGATCAGATAAAGAAGTGCAGACCCATACATCTCTACAGAAAATGTTTTAATCTGTAACTTCTGACATATGTCCGTTTATATTTGAACCCTTTTTACCTTCTTATGGTGCAGACAATAAAAAAGTAAAATAATGTATTGTTGTCTGCATGGTTTTTATGGGCCCTGCTATGCAGGTGTAAATTAGCCTCAGGATAACCATGCAGCAAATACAACATGTGTGTGGAATTGAACAGGGTTCCTTATTAAGTAATACTAATAAAAAATTCTCCACAAAACATAAAAAAGCATGTTAAAATATCCATTAATATGAAATCATTTTAGGTTTGATGATAAGAAATCATCCAAACAGAAGGAAATGGAACAAGTCACGTCACATAGTATGAAAGGAAGCTCATTAGAAAAGGTGCTGAAATGTGAAAAACAAGCAGAAACCAGCGAACCCAGTTCACCCAGGAATCCACAGAAGCAGGCTCCATCACAGGAAGTCACGCTCCAGAAACAGTGCAGCTTTCTCTGGACTAAAGGTCTCACTTCTGTTCAATATCTGCAGTTTGCATTTGACATTTAACATCTGAGCACTTTGCTCCATTAAAAATGAACTTTGAGCCTATTGCCTCGTTATTATGGATCATTTGAGCTGTCCTAACATCCCCTCCGCACCAAACCCACCAACCGCCTCCGCAGCCACTGGATCTGAGTCCAGCAGAGCAGCTTGTGGTGAAACGGGATCCATGTTAAATCTACACAAAGAATGACATCAGTACTAAAGGAAAAACAAGCTCCTGCTACTCCTGGTATGGTGTGCCTCTGCTTTGATCACATTGTCATTTTCTGAGAAGAAATATGTTGTTGAAATGTGACATTCCTCTCGGCAGTCTCTTCTCTGAATGTGTGGAATATGATGGCCTAACTCCAGCGTAGAGCTACTCCAAGAAAGTTGTGAGCAACGTGATCCAGAAACCTGCTGGTTAATGTTGCATGAAAGCTGAAAGATACTCACTTTTATTATTTATGAAGAAGTAGTGCTTCAAAGTCTGGGAAAATCACAACTTGACAGCAAAAATAAATAAATAAATAAATGAAATAAAATAAAATAAAATTGAGCTGTTAAGCAACAACATAGTTACAGCCACTATAATCCTACTTTCAGCTGTTGTGATGTGCTGTTTGCAGTTTACCTGTAACTGTAAAACACATTGTTTTAAACCTATGATATAATTAGCACAGTTTTTTTTTTTTTACGGTGGATAACCTGCTGTTTTACTGCTACTTGTGTAAATGTTTGGCCAAATTGTTTTACAGCCGTGTTGAAAAGGGCAGCTGCTGTTTTTTAGAAAGCTTTTTGTAGGCTACATCTGAGAACAATGAGGTTTCGTTGGGAGAGTTAATTACAATTCAGTCAAATATATCAGATTAAAACAGCGAAAAAGGTCTGAGTGGCAAAAAGAAATAAAGAAAATGTCTTGACGTTCCAGCTGGGTTGTAATGATTGCGCTGTACACCTGCATGCAGGTGACTGCTTCAGATAATTGCTGAAAAGCATATGGATGTAATCCCAGCTTTAATGAGGCAACGCTGCATTAAAAGGTCCATCCATCCATCCATCCATCCATCCATCCATCCATCCATCCATCCATCCATCCATCCATCCATCCATCCATC
>JBAMIG010000021.1:19902773-19913640 GCA_037177335.1 Kiunga ballochi
GGCCGAGCTTCTCACCCTATCTCTAAGGGAGACGCCGGCCACCCTGCGGAGGAAGCTCATTTCGGCCGCTTGTACCCGGGATCTTGCTCTTTTCAATTTTTAATAAAATGCTAATGAATTTAAAACAAGGACTGAATAAATTTGTTGTAAAACTGTTATTTCACTCATATTAAATCTGCCAGACTTCTACATGTATATTTCATTTAATTAAACTTGAAATGGTTCCGTTTATTCAATTATTCAACCCTTCAAAAGGCTATTTCACACAGAAACCAGTGCACAGCAGACACAAGCAACCTACGTCCACCAACAGCTACAACTGTGTCTCCACGTCAAGAACAGGCAGCCAACACGAGGGCAGACATGTGGAATGGGCAAAATATTTCATTTAATTTTCATTTATTTTCAGCACAAATAGATGTACAACATCATCTAACAACGCGACGTAGTAAAATAGTCAAACAAAATTAAACAAAAGCACAAAGAACATCCTTAGTAGAGATACAGTATAGATAAATATATATGAGTACATTCAAAGCAGGAAGGGGACAGGCTACATGAGAATCAGCAGCAATTAGACATAAGCATCAACATGAGTTCAGCTTGTTACAAACTGGATGAAATGTCACAATCTGTTCTTTTTCCAGGGGACAGGAAAAAAGTTTGCTTTAGTTCAGGTCAGCAAAAATATCCCTGTCGATATGATACCATTAGTTCATGATACTTTTCACATTGGTATTAGCTAAAAATATACTACTTCATGTCTGTTAAAGGGAAATCAGTTGAGCCCATCCCAGCAACTAGCTGACAAGACGCAGGGTAAATCCGTGACCATTCGCTTGAAATCAAAAGAGACCAAAGATCAAAAAGAGACAAGCAACCACGGTCATATTCATTTTTAGGGAAAACATGCAAACTGCACTGGAAGGCCATGTAGAAAACTCCCCCGAGATGAGGCTCAAACCTGCAAACTTGTTGTTGTGAAGCAACAGTGCTAACCGCTAATCCACAGTGCTAATGGCTAATCCACAGTACTAACTGCTAATCCACAGTGCTAACCGCTAATCCACCGTGTTATCCGCTAATCCACCGTGCTAACCGCTAATCCACAGTGCTAACCGCTAATCCACAGTGCTAACCGCTAATCCACAGTGCAAACCGCTAATCCACAGTGCTAACTGCTAATCCACAGTGCTAACTGCTAATCCACAATACTAACCGCTAATCCACAGTGCTAACTGCTAATCCACCATGCTAACCGCTAATCCACAGTGCAAACCACTAATCCACTGTGCTAATTGCTAATGCACAGTGCTAATCGCTAATCAACAGTGCTAACCGCTAATCCACAATGCCAACTGCTAATTCCACAGTCCAGTTCAAACCTAAGCTACAATTTTTACTTTAGTTCTCAGTGTTCAGCAGCTGTAAAATCTTTTTCCCGCGCAGAACGCTACTCTGTCACAACTTTGGTGTCCACAACAGCTGTACCCATTCAGGCTGTCACTGAAAACATGCTATATATTCCGTTCTAAGCAAGAACTCTTTCCTTATTCTCCAGGTCACAAGAACAAAATGACATCTTGTTCTGACAGGCGACGTTGGACACAGCTAGCGGGCCATCAGCCAAGCAGAACTTTCTCCTTAGGGCTCTGAGAAGCTTTGCTTGATCGGTCGGATGTTTGAGGGAGGTGCTGTTAACATGGACAGTTACTGCCTCCATATTCCTTTTGAGTTAAAACGATAGTTTTGATAAAACAGCTGGTTGAGAATATTACATCCAGAACACCTCCCTACTGCGAACGATGACATGAGATCACCAGGTTCACTGCCGTTAAAAGCACAAACATCCCCATCTCACTGCAGACAAAGCTTCTTGTGGAGTACAAATGAACCGGGCAAAATAAAACCTTTTTTCTTGGTCTGGAGCAAGAACAACACTCTTGTGCGGTAGCTACATATCAAACTTTAAGTAGCATCAACAAACAGCTGAAACTGTTTAGGGACCTATGAGAAAGGCAAGGCAAGGCAAGTTTATTTGTATAGCACCTTTCATGTACAGGACAATTCAAAGTGCTTTACATGCTTATTGCTAGAAAACTAGCAAAGCACAAGCAAGTGGAGAAGGATGAGTCCGATTGCAAGATGAACAGAACATCCGTTTTAGAAAGATCACCAATGATCTAAAATACTGTTAATTTGATTAACAGTATTAGACGAAGGACACCTTGACAGCTGTTAGGTAGAACATAGGGCGCTCGCAATTTACCAACTCATGCAGGTGGCTGCAAAGTTGCAAAAACCAAAAATAAAAGCTAAAATCTTTTGCTTCATGGATCCACTGAGGATACTCACTGATGTTAAAAACCAGTCTCATGAGGTGGGAATTAATTAGGTGAAATTAGCACGCGCTAGCTATCCTGTTGGCTGCTTCCTTTTTATGTGTGAGTAAGGTTTTATTATAGGAGCATCCGCAGCAGCGAGTGCAGATTAAAAGATGAAATGTTTCTGCTGTAAATATGAGAGAATGTGAAGACGAACGCTGGAAGGCATGTTTTGTCACCGTTTGATGATGCTGACAGACACGATGTTTAAAAACCTCAAACCAATCGCCAGAATATTCCACAGAGGGAGATATGCAAAAGAATCTGCAAACATTAAAAGCAGGGAGGAGAAACGACGGTTCAGAAGCTAATCGCAGACCTCCCGCTTCTTCTTTCCTGTTTTTTCTTTTAGAATTTCTCACCTGAAGAAAATCGAAGAGAAAAAAAACAAACAGGAGGAGGTGAGGAGGTGAGGCTGAGGGCCTCGCTCTCTCAGCTGAGATCTCACCTTGAAAAAAGTAACAGGCGCCTTGATCAATCTTTAATGGCTGTCTCCTGGTGGCCGGCCTCTCACCCCACACACCACCCCACCTTCATCTCCTCTCAGACCTCATCGTTCATTTCACCACATTCCCGCTGTAGCGTAACACACCAGCTCTGTGTTTACACAACCACCTGCCATCCTATCTGTTCTATAAATGCACAGCAAGTTTCTGGACCAATGCTGCAACAATCCTTGATCAGCATAGCTCCACCGTGCAGCCATGTGTGTGTGTGTGTGTGTGTGTGTGTGCATATAAATGCTTCTGACAGGACAGTGCTGGATATTTTCATTGTACCTGGGTTAGGTTTTTATTCTCCGGTGTGCATGTGAGCTTCTTGCTTTGCTTTAAACTTTAAATATCCTTAAAAAAATCTTTTTAATAGTTTTTAGCTAAGTAATATTTTACTAAATAGAAATATAAATGTATTGTCAAAAACTATTTTATGTCTGAATTTATGGGTAAATATAAAAATATTTAAAAAATGGAGAAAAAAACTAGACATAAAAAACTAAATACTTAAATATAATAAATGGTTAATACATTATTAAAGTCAGTAGCAATAAAAGCAAATTATTAAAATAAAATGATTCAATGAATAAATTAAATGAGATTTAAAGAAATTACTTAAAAATACTAGTAGTTAATTTTTCTATATTTATTCTATTATTATTATTATTTATTTATTATTATTATTATTAATAACAATACTAATAATAATATTATTATCATAACAAATTACAATAAAAAATACATAGTCATAAAAAACAAGCTCATGTATTTCCACCACATTGTTTATGGAAACTTTGAATTAACTAATGCACATAAGAGTTTGTAATTTAAGATATTTCTGTGATGATATGATATAATGATGTCTAAATGTCGGCATGATGAGGATGAGGATGCTTTAGAAACAAGCTGTAACTGAATCAGAACATTTAGGAGATGATTGATGACTCAGAAACTTCCTTTACCTCCGTTATGAGGTTAATCACCATCCAGGTCCATTCTAACCTTAAAAAGCTGAATCTGACAAACTTTGTGTGAGTACTGTGTTGTTTATTTGTTGAATCCTCTTTGCTAACCTGTACCCTGCAGAACTCTTCACTAGCGGACCAACTCTGATCACACCACAGGAACATCTCTCCTCCAACTGGTCGCTCACAAATTTCCAGCACTTGTCAGGAGGAATAATGAATTTATCAGTTTTTTCCTATAAAACATTTCCACCAAATTTCCATCAAACCTTTTTTTTTCCTCTTTGTTCATCTTAGAAAAAAAATCTAATTCATCTTTAATCAAGCTAAACATGAATAAACAGACGTATAATCTGAGAGAACATGATGAAGAATAGTCTTATCATTGTATTTATTGACACTTTTTACGATGAGGCCCTCAAAAGGAGGTTTATTACAGGTTGTCGCTGGTGCAGATCGGGTCTCCTGGCGCTACTCGCATCTGCTCTAAATGTATCCCCTCCATTCAGCACCTCGTCCTTTTCAGAGTCAGCTGCACTTTACATGATGCTGCACCTGCTGTGGTCCTCCATGTTTCTGCTCCATAAACACAACGCTAAGTTCCTCCACCAGCTGCTGCAGAAACGTCCTTTTTTAGAGCTGCTGATTTTCCTGAATGCTGAAAAACCCCGAGACGAGCATCATCTCCTTGTAAAGAGCGGGATGATACTGCAACATCTGGTATCGCTCCAACACCAAGCTAATCCAGGAAAAGAAA
Source organism: Kiunga ballochi (assembly GCA_037177335.1). Lineage (NCBI taxonomy): Eukaryota > Metazoa > Chordata > Actinopteri > Atheriniformes > Pseudomugilidae > Kiunga > Kiunga ballochi. The sequence goes on from JBAMIG010000021.1 coordinate 19,907,374, forward strand.
CTGACATCGACCCCGATGTGGAGAACAGTATTGATCATGGTTCCCTTTAATTATTGATTGAGGATTTATAAAATGTTCTGTGTTGATAAAACACAATCAATGTGACAACATGATCACACATTTATCACTTTGCCTGCAAATATCTCTACCAGAATAATATTGATCTCACCTTTACTAACTTTGGTATCGATGCTGTCGATATTTAGATCCACGCTTTACAGAATTCTCGACATCTGAGCCAGAACCTGTGCAGTACACACATTTTATACTTCCATAAATCCTATTTGTCAATAACATTTGCTACTTATTGACCAGCACCCTCCATAATGCTGGCGTTTCACACGTCTATGTGCACGCAGCATTAAGTTCCTCAGGGAGAATGACAGCAGCTTTAATAGAATCTGCTGTTTGGAATTAGTTAATTAATCTTGTCTACTTTCTCTCAACTTCCTCTTCCGTTATCTTGCTGTTTCTCTGTCTTATGCTCAGCCCCTGCATCACCTCTTAATCCTTCTTTTTTGAGCTTCCTCTGCGGGTTTCCCCTCGTCTCTATGTCTCCCAGACACAGGAGCATGAAGAATAAGGGTCAGCAGGGATATTTCTCCCAGGATGCAGAGACAAGAAATACCTTTTGCTCTTCTCTCTTCCCCCACTTGCTTTAAAAGCACGTGTGCATTCTGAGTCGCCTGACTTATGGATGCAGTTTTTACACTGCTTATTTTCAGAGCAGGTGTCGATGGAGGGTTTGCAGCAGCTTAGGAGAGAGAGAGACGGGGAGAGGGGGTCAACACAGGAAGCTGCTGCTGTGTTCGCAAACAGTGGCTTGCTGTTAATGCAAGCCGCTGAGCAAAGACAGATAAAACTGAGCAGAGCACAGGTAACATGTATTTGATGAAGCGTGCAACGAGGGGAGTGAAATTAATCACACCCCAGTTGTTAAAAAGAAACATCCAGATGGGTTTATCAAAGCAAAAATAAATCAAGGAAGTTAAGCAAAGAAGAGTGTGAATATATGTAAGCATTCTTGTGACAAATAAACATGTTTTGCTCGCATTTAAAGCCTCATTAAATGTGCAGAGCACTGTGCATGCGCTGACATGCGCTGACCTCATGATTGTGCCAAAATGGAAATCCTCCATTAGTAATTAATGGGGTTGATCTTGAAAAGATTTCCCCTCGGATCGGATTCATCTTCATGTCCTCGGGTAGACCGTTTCCTATCGTGTTTTGTCTGGTAAACATCCCCAGCAAAAAAATAAATGAATAAATAAATTTAAAAAAAAGCTGACTCCACGAGGAGCAATTATAGCAACCGCTGGAAACAAATCTGCGCAGCCAGCAGCGAAATGCGGCAATTCAACAAAGCAGGATATTAAAGCCAGTGGACCTGGATGCCATAAAGCTGGAGGACAGTAAGAGATTACAGGACTGAGGAGCGGTACCAGTTCATTGCTTTTATTGAGCAACACGCACAAAGAACATTACTTTGGGATCATTACACAAAATGATTCAGATACAATCCGATATTGTCAATGCGAGACAGCGAGCCGCTACGTACGAGGAAGTCAGCTTTACGAGATCAAAAGGCAGACACAAGCGTGCTGAAATGCTCATTTGATGATCTATTTTCTGCTGCTGACGGCTCTGCTTTTGCTTCCAGTGTCAGTAATGAATTGAGCGAGATGTCGGGCTTGCAGCCACTCATCCGCCAGCTGTGTAAAGCTCCCGTTGGCTAATGCTTCTGCACCTTTGCTCAGGTTTATGGCCACGGATCAGCAGGCTCAGTAACAAGCCTGACGGAGGCCTCTAACAAGTCTGGAGACAGGCAAACAGATGAAGCTGGCAGCTCCTGTCTTCAAAGGCAGCGGAGATGGAGGAAAGTTAGGGATGAATGGGAATGACTCGGTCATGCATGGCTGAGCATGCGATCCCGTTTCAATAAGCTGTAATGACGCAGTTGTGGATCAGTGTGACATGACTCCGGTCAGAGGATTTAATAAGCAGAGAGGAAGAAACATCAGTCCTGTGAAAGGTTGAGTTCCATCACTGGGATGATGGGAGCTTGTATTAATACAGCCTGCCTCTTTTATAAAGCTTATAGTGAGACCGTATCCAAACTTTGATACCTAACAGTAAACATATTGGATTCAGTACTTAAATCACCATATCTATAATAATATCATTATTTTAAAAAGATTCATGTGATCTTCACTGAGTCATTCATTCATTTTCCATCCTGCTTAATCCAACAAAAGGTTGCAGGAAGCTGGAGTCCCAGCAATCATCGTGTAAAAGGTCGGTTCATCCTGGACAGGCTGATGATTTGATCTTATTATTGTAGTTTTACTGATCTGTATTGTTTATTTTTTATTATATTCATCCCCAAAGGGACAAAAGCATCAATCAGTATTGTTGTAAAGGAAAAAGTACAATAAAAGAATTGACCTGACAGCTTATATTTAATCCACCTTTTTTTTAATCCTGTTTTAATTCACATGAATGTTTTACATTTTAACCCTGGTTTCAGTGCTTTTGATATTTTCAGTTTTTTTTTTTTACTTATTCTTATTTGTTTAATATGAAATACAAACATTATTTTGCATTTTAATGGTGCAAAAAATAAGCGTTTCTTTCTTTCTTTTTTTTTTAAAAACTGTCATCCCACTAAAACTGGTGAGCCTGAATGTTCTGATCACCTTTACTGGGAATAAAATGTGCCCAGTTAACCTGCTGTTGCATGTAGGAGCTGGTTTGTGCACGAACTAATGCGTGAGGGGAGACGGCTGCAGAAGCAGGTGCCGTTTTGTGTCTTTTCAGTGTGTGTGTCGTCGCTCTGTCTGCATCATATTTACATCATTTCTGCAAGAGTTTTACTGGATGCCTGATGTTATTTATGTGTTTTTGGCTATTTATATGTAACATTGTGAAACTGTCCCCAGCTGTTTGAACAGGTAACTAAGCAGTCGCAATGGGATGGATCAGTGTTCTCTGGAAAAATGAATAGCATTGCTATCAATGACGGAACATGATTCATTGGGTAAATACAACCCCAGGGTGTCTGCATCGTAATAACTGGGGATACCTTGAGCTTATGTTTAAATATGAATTACCTAAAGAAGGAAATATGGCAGCATTTACGTCTCGCTCTGAAACAGAGTAATGGGAAAACTTATCCTGAGTGATACAACAAGAAAAAACACAATCATGATATTTTCTGAGTCTTTAATATAAATAATGTCAAAGTTTTCTCATGACATCCTTTACAGTTACTAGAGTTACTTTAACCGTTTTAGGTGATGAAGCGAAGTCATTATATATCACCGCTGTTGGTCAAATCAGATCAAATAAAAGCACAAAAAAAACTCTTTAGTTCAGCAAACCTCATCCTAATCTTTCCCACACACACACATTGTGTCACTTCAGCTGCATATTATTATGGTAAGAAACGTGATGCTGCTGTGCTGAAACATCTGGGAGCTCCTGCATCACATAGGACTCTTTTTTTTTTAACAGGATCTGAATCTTTTCCATATTAGTGCAGTGGTCGGGCCTTTATTACAGACTGCTTGAACATTTTAGGAAAATAATGTAAGATTGGTTTGTGTCTCACGCCCATGTCCGTGACCCTGTTCACACACACATTTCTGCTCAGCTCTGTGTATTGTTCTTATTTTCACTCCCTTTTGGGTTTTCTTGGTTAAAAACCAGCTGAGCGACCCGACACTGCCGGGATAGAGCCGAGTGACACACGGCTGCTCTTCAGACGCAGCAAAGAAAAAGGTTTTATGCTCACCACAGAGATTGACACAAATGTAATTAATTCATTTATTTTGTAATCAGCTCTCTCAAAACTGCCAGCCATTAAGTTTCACTAATGATCGTTGTGACTTCAACAATGTCCTGGAATTTAATGTGATATAAAGGCAAATAGTTGCTCTTTGTTTACTCCAGAATCGTTAAAAACACTAAAACCGTTACGGTATTCCTAAACCTTGGTCAGATAATGTTGAGGCATTTATCAGGACTTACATGGTCATGTCACATTTACATACAAAGAACCACGATCCCTATTTCCCTAAATTAGGTCTGCTAATAGTATAAAACATATTTACATTTAATAAATCTGAGTAACATTAACAGATAAATAGTGACTTAATAATAAATTGCAGTTAAAGATATTAAACTTTATTCAACCCAACAAGTTTAACAGTGAAATATTATCTAAGATAAAGAAAAAACACAAAAGCAAATCAGATTTATTAAATGTTTCTCAGAACTTTAACATGAGATGCTTTTTACTTACATGCTTTTTAATTGTTAAATATATTTAGCATATATTTATTTATGAATTTATTCTCCTGCAATATTTTTAAATGTACAAAGCTAAAAAAATGAATTTGACAAAGAAAATGTTTGTAACAGTTTTGCAACTCTGGGAGACAAATGAAGATATGAAGCAGTGAAACTCTTTCAGCGAGCAAATAAACACCTTTCTTTTTAAAAGCAACAATAGATAATATTCATACAACACACTAACTATTAATCTATTATTAACAAACTGTTAAACAGGAAGAGGTCTGGTGGATCAATAAACTGCGGTTAATGCAGTTTGTGGTTGATTTTAGTTAATAAAATAAGAAACTTTCATTGCTAATAGCAAACAAGCTAAACATCAGACGGATCATTCAGTAAATCATGGGCAGCAGCAGAGGATGATCAAAGACGTTCCATATGTCCCATGTAAAGCAGTTCCTGCAGCAGGAAAGGTGGTAAACATCCTCAGCATTTCCTTTTTTCCTCTTAGACATATTCATTTTATTTTTTATAATTCATCTTAAATGATCAAGTTTCCAAATCGATGGAGGACAATGAAGGAACATTATTGCGCTGTCTTTCAGTAATAATAAAAACGGGACCGGAGGAGGGAAAGTAGCCAGACGCGCCAATGATCCCATTCATTCCAGTTGTCCCGATCAGCCACCGTTTCACTAAAACCTTCGTTGCATCTCATCATCTATCATGGTTGTGTCGCTGGCAGATTATTGGCCGCCTCACCGGCCAGCCTTTTGGTCTGATGGGCTCTTAGCCCTCCCCCACCCCCCCTCTCCTCTCAGGAGTGGACGACGACACCGCTTCCAGAGCACTGTGAACTGGTACACCATGTAAGTTCTTAAACGATATTGATGGGAGCTGAAACCTCGTGAACCCTGTGAAGGCCGAGGTACACTGAGGAGAATTCTTCTGCGGCTCAATGGCTTTCATCCAATCAAGCCGTTATCAAGATGGGACAGAATCGTGTTCTGAGAACATGGGACCTCGGGTTTGTTTCAGGATGCCGATCAGACAAGAGGTCATGACATTTGACAGGTATAGGAGAGCTATCACTTCATTTGCTGTCCTGGGGGGACAGTCAATCTGCTAAAGCACCATCCAAGCTCCGCTCTTATTAGCCGAGATAGACAGTGACCCTTATGTAACCTTCTGATAAAATCAAGTTGTATCTAACAGAAACAAAGAGACAGTGACCTTATAGGTTATCTAGTCATAATCTTTTTAATATATTTAGGAAAAAAGGGGAAAAAAAACAGCTTTTATGGTGGATATTTCTCCTACAGCTGTGATTTGTGTCAATACTGAAATTAGAAATGAAAATCTGATCATGTGAGGGTAAATAATATGGTGGATTATCAGCTGATCACTGCAACTGACCTTAGCTGGATGGCAGTAAGGTTGGGTCTAATGTCAGTAGCGAAGGCCTGCAGCGATGGATCCATGATCACACAGAAGGAGAGGGGGACGAGCAGAAGACTGAGTTAAAAGCAGCTAATTAAACCTAAAGATGAGACATGACTGCAGGGATGAAGGCAAGCCAGCAATCATCTGGAAAAGGACTTCCAACATTTTCCCCCCCAAACACACTCCGGTTTTCTTCCTCTCCTCCCGTCTATCTCTCACTTTCTCTTCCACTCACTGTTGTTTGATCTTGCCATCGCCCGAAGTCACTAGGCAGATGGGTTTTATATCTTATATTCAGTGTTCCACATGAGAGAGCGTATCAGAGAAAAAAAAACTTCTCAAAATAAATAAGGCTTTCTGACGAAGCAGCAGATGATGGTGGAATGCAAGCCGGCACTAGCAGATGCAAGAGGCAGGAATCATTCAATTTAAGGAGGGGGGGGGGGGGGGGGGGGAAAACGGGTGTGCCTGTGTTTTTGTTTTTTCGAATTGGTTTCTTCAACCCCCCCGTAGAACCACAACAGTTTCGGG
>JBAMIG010000021.1:19934795-19947208 GCA_037177335.1 Kiunga ballochi
TATACATATATACAGGAAGATTCTCTTGGGAAAGTACATTTGTTCAGCACAATGCAGCATCCAGATCATCATTCTGCCTGCTCAGATGCTGTAAAAGACACCTTAAAAAAAAACAAAATATATATATATATATAATGATTTCATTTATAATGTTAATACAATTCATTCCTCATTCTTTGGCAGGACAGCAGAATTCCATGAGGAACTCAGTTCATTACACATTACACAAACCTTTGGGAAAAATTATAACAGAAAGCGATGGTGCTTTCTGCCTGTCACACTGATATTATCCCATCTTCATATCCAGCCCCTGTGGTGGGCTATAAAGCTGCTCTGTGACTATACACTCTCCCCATGTGTTGTAGCCTTTAAGGTGGAGATTGCATTGTTTGTGAGCAGTGATTTGAGATCTGAGTGGAATGAAACCCAGCATGTCTCATTTGATGTTGAAGCGTAAAAATTTTAGTGCTGAGAAGCTCAGTTGATGGGATTCTATTAAAAGCATAAACTGTCAACACAGTGAACCGAAAGCATTGCCCCTCTATCGATGGATTCTGCAGTAAAAACTCAAATTTATAGAGATGAAAAGTAAAAGCAGCATGTTTATAGGCCACATGCTTAGTCACAAATATAATGATGTGGTCCATATTCTATCTTACTGATGTTATTTGTTGCAGTTTTTTCCTGTAAACATCACTGCATAACTAAACTCTATTTAACCACATTTGTTTAGTTTTATATGCATTTATCCAACCAACAAAAAAGCTCATCAAAAGACATAAACTAACTTGAAATTCAGAACGAACCATAAAAATTGTGGATGCATAAATATATAGACTGATTAATAAATAGATTGGTTGATTAGGAGCTTTTCCTACCAAGCTCAGTTAAACCATTTGGTACAAAATCAATAAAACAGTGACGTTGAGACTAAAGGTCTTTTAGTTATATAGAGTGAAAAAAGGTCAGCATTAAAGGTAAAAACACGTGAAAGAGTCTTCGTGTTCCAAATGATTATTTATCATCTTTGTTTAGTGTCTGATGAAGTGTGAAGATGTGGGAGACAAACATGTTAGGTGCTTTATATAGTACATGATGCTACTCAGATGTAGAGGATGGAATGACTGTATTCCCAGTTTAGATCAGCAAAGGGACAATCGCTGACAGCTGGGTACACCGTAGCATCAAGAAGGGATACTTTTTGTTTGCGCTTATCCCTGATCATGTGACTTGTCCATCAGCTACCACTGCTGACTGTGCAGCTTCTGAGTGGGGAAAACAGTAACGATACTTTTTGCTGTGCTTTTGATGTTCCAGTTGACATTCTAATGATAGGATTTCATTTTCCATGCTGCCTGCCGACCTTAAATGATAGACTAACTGGGTTATTGCCATCAAACCCGAAGCTGTCGGTGAGCTCACAGCTGAATAGGGAGTACTTTGTTCCTGTGAAGTGACTATTGGGTAAAAAGATAATTTTACATTACATGGTAAACCAAACTGGACACCAATGGTTTGCCAACCAGAATCAGGTACCAGAATAATACATGTCTTGAGCACCAACAGGCAGACTTATGTTTAAAGATCACTGTCTGAAAGGATTACATAAGTGGTTTTAATAGTAACTGGATAATATCAGCTAGGTTTTTACAACATAGCGGCGTGACGAACAACGTGATGCCACTGAAAACAGTCTATATTGGGCGCTTAAAAAAGAAATGAGGAATAGAAACAGCTGCAAACATTGCTATTTTCTAACTATATCAGCTTTTTATTTTCTTTGTTGGCAAATTTCCACTACTTCCAGTATGAATTAGGGGACTACGATGCCTAAATATGATGAATTCATTATAAAACAAAAATAAAAAAAATGGAATCAGTGTTTGCAATCTGAACAAACTGGAATGTAATCAGAGTTTCTGGGACTCCGGTTAAAATAAAGTGACAGTTTTTTTTCTTGGCTGATCCTGCCTTAACTTTAGGATATTATTGTTTTTTTGATGAAGTATGTGGACAAAATATAAAAAAAATTACAATACCAATACCTATAAAATGACAATACCTTCTTAAGTTGTGATCAGAAATATTTTCCGTTTGTTTTCTATTGTTTTAAATATTTGCAATTAAAAGCATTTTTCAGAAATTAAAAAAGCCTAAGTTTACAATAGTTGTCATCTACAAATATTCATTTAAATAATAAAAAAAAATTGGGGGGCAAATTATTAGTACTTGATTAAAATGAATAATTTATCTTAATAAATAAATAATAATAATAAATAGAAAAACTTGAATTAATTACAGTTTTTATATCAAATCAGTTGCATTTGGAGGCGTTTAGGTTTGGTTATTTTATTTTATTTTATTTTCCTTCAACAGAAGTCCTCTTATTGTAATGGATTTTCCCTTTGGTAAGAATCTACCTGTTGCTTTTAGCAGTACCTGCTGATATCATGAGAATGAAAAGTTACTGCAAAACAAACTAAAGTTACTGTGTGTTTTTAAGTGTGTCTGAATTACACACTGTCCTGAAAAAGGTTCATGTGCTTCTTTATTACAGAAAACCTTCTGGCTGTGGAAAATGTTGGACTGGGTTTCTTATAAAAGCAAGATAAGAACAGTTCTTCTGTTTATTGTACATAAACGACTCAATAACTTGGTTTGAAAGAGATCTGAGTTCGTAATAAACATTTTTCCATTTCAAACTTCAAGGATAGTCTTTGCTGTAGTTGTATTTGAGTACACTGCGAAGACATGGCTTTTGATTTTCATGGAAGATTTCATGTTTTTACAACAATTTGTAGTTTACAGAGGACACTGTCTGTGTATCTTCATGGTTGGACAGTGTGTACGGATTGTGATGGCTTACATATTTGTACTTCACCCTGGTAGCACAGAGTATGTCATCAAAATAGCAACTTGTGACTAAACTTTCCAACTACGAGGCAAACATTTGAAGGCAAACCTGAATAAAAGAGGCCTTGCTTGCAGTAGTGCCCGTGTATTGTAGTACCAGCTCCTGTAACAAAGATACTGGAAGAAATAAAAGTAAAATGTGGAGACAAACAAGATTGAGGGATGATGAAGCGTAAATACCAGCGTTGGTGCATTAAAATCTAGCCATTGCAGAAGAAGAGAAGTGATTAAGCTCATGTGTCTAAAAAGGAATGCAAGGCTTAAGCCCCCCCCCCTCCAAAAAAAACCCCAAAACAAAACATGGTACTGTCTACAACTCTGTGGCTGTTTTAGTGTTGTATTTGCAGTAGTATGTTTCAGGAACACAGCAAGGATGCGTGGAAATGGATAAATCAATGAAGCCATCCGGGGTAAAGGAGTCAAGATGAGAAATGCTTTTAATGCTGACGGTTATTCAACAGTAGCCTGAGAGACCTAATTATTCCATTCATTAGCGTGATGCAAAAAGAGGGTGCCTTGTTATTTTCCTGACACAAATGAAGTGATTTTCCCCTTTAATTTGCCTTTAAGAAAGTTATAGGTCATGCAATATTTGTGAAACTTTTTCACAACCAAAGGAGCAATTATCCAACTTCTTGTTCTTTTTTTTTCAGAGTAGTTACAGGGTTTGAAATGCCATTTGTTTGTGGAGTAAGTTTTAAAGGAATATTCATGTGGTAGCACTGAACCTAAAATCTAGAAATCTCGCACAATGGACAGAAAAGTTCATGCACAAAGCTCAGCACTTATTCCTGCAGCATGTTAAAATGAAGGCATCGGATGAAATTTAAACAGTCCCCACTCACACATAGCATCTTCTAGCCCTGCTACAACCAATAATGTAATCTGCAAAGCATTTATCATCCATCAAATATACTGTATATTCATCCTCCATACTTGTTACAACTGATCCTGTGAAAGACATAAACATTAGAAATATGTTAAAGAATAAGTTGGATCAATTAATTATGCTGTTAATAAGATGTGTTGATGAAAGATAAAAGAAACATTTTCTCGTTTTACCACCAAATACTACAGATTGTAAGGGGGGATGTTAGTTAAACACCATTTTAACTGATGATGCACAGCAGACCAGAAATTTCATCCTGTAGGTTTCAGCTTACAGTCATATATTTATATCATTAAATTAGGATTAACTCCATATTTACAGAAATTCAAGCCAATTCATTATTTATTGTTGAATCCCAATATTGTCAAAGTCAGAGACCAAGGAGAATAGATGGGCCCAATAGCCGTATTCACAGAGAGAAGGAGTGAATAAAAAGTGTCTATTTTGTAAAATTGGAGACTTGTTCCTCGGCCAGGAAAGAACTTCAATTGGATCCTTGAGAAAGTCTGATGGCAGAGGAGGCAGCTAAGGTGTATTTTCTGATTGTAGTAACTAAGTTCTGGTGATGGGCAGGGCGAGCAGGCAAGCACAAACAGCAGGTGTTAGCTGTTAGACTAGAAAGTTCCGATCCAGTTACTTTGTGAGGTTTCCAAAAATGGAAAAAAACCGCTGAGGGGGTGGAGAAGAAACAAGGTGAGTTTATTAACACAAAAATTCACCAGCCTGACCTGATAACCACATGGTAAAGAGAGACGGTGGATATGGGTACATGGAGTTTTATAATTCAGAATAACCTAAATCTAAAATAGAGCATTCCTCTTGGAGTTTACATGAGAACATTAATTTCACATTAAGGTTTACCTAAAAGCCTTCTCTTAATTTTTATTGACAGCATGTACGTATACCAGAAGTAAGCAAACCCCTTCCTGTGTCCCGCTGTTTATTTACAACAGCTTGTACTAGCTCGACACAAGTGTACTACATGCTCGAGTTGGATTATTCTGCACGCCAAAATAACTATTCAAATGATTTCCCATTCGTCATGTAGCCTATACCTTCCTCTATATCAGATCAAAAGCCGGATCTTGCTCAGATCGGTTGAAATAATTGTATCTGAAATAAATAACTTCATACTCGTATCTATACAAATTAGCCTTCTTGTCTCTCTTCTTCCGTTACGTCAGCAAGATGGTGTCGGTTTAGTGTGAGAAGTGTCGTCGTGTGAGAGGTGTCATCGTTTCACACTAGATTCTTGGCCAATTGAAGTGTTCTGACTTTTGAATGTAAACGCACTACGCACTTAGACGTAGTACACTAAATACTAGTACACTGATTGAGACACAACTATTCTTTGAGCAAAGTTGTTTTTATTCCTTTACCATTTTAGGATTAATTGATCCATTAATGATTTAAAATTCTGCTGGAGACATTTCTAGCACTCATTAAAAAGAAGATTTTTGCATAAAATGTTTCCTTTAAAGGGCACATATGAAAAATCCACTTTTCCAGCCCTTAAATAGTTGTTTTTGTGCACTTCTACATGTTTAGCAATGCAGAAAATGTTAATTTATGCTGCACATATATCTTTATTTTCTTTGTGGTCCTATTCTTCAGTTTGTTTTATTTTTTCTATTCTCTTTTATGTTTTTTTATTGTCATTTATTTGCATTTATTACCTCACAGTATTTGCTGTGGGTCTGCCAAATAAAGCTGTGGACTTCCAGGTGATCAATTTCGTGAATCTGATACGTTGACATTAATATAAAAATTACCAATATTATGTTTCTTTGCCAGAAAAGTAGCGAACTGCTGCTATCAAGCTATAAACATGGCGGGATTTCCTGTGACCTGGAGGGGGCGGGGCATGACAGGCCTCATTTACATTTAAAGAGGCCGCAGCAAAACAGAACAGGGTTATAAGGTGTGTGGAGTGAGAATATGCAGGAATTCAGACCAAAGCATTGCGCTTCTACTTTACTACCTAAATGTACTATTTAGTTAGAAATTAACATATGTTAATATCTAACTAGATAGTACATTTTAGTATAAATATTTCTGAATTGCAATTTTTTTGCAACACTACTCTTATATCATATAGCTACAGTTCAGAATCCCAAACAAAATCAGATGAGATGGTCTGCTTTGTGGCTTGATGTACAGAAGGGTCCCTACATCAAGCCACAAAGCAGCCATCATGTCAGAACATTTTTACGTTTCAGCAACAAGCCTTCAAAAACACTTAAGGAGCAGTCGACCTCTAAATGTGCTACCAGGGGTGCTGATGTCATTTCACGAGATAAAGCTTTTTCCCCCTGCTCTTGATATCAATAATTACTGACGAGCAACGTTATCTCTGACTGGAAAAGTATAAAAACAGTTTTTTCCACACATCAACTTGTCTGATTATTTTCCCCTTAGACAGCCTTAAGAGGACTGAGTGTCCCTGAAGCAGCCAAAGTGCTGAAATCTTAAACAGGGAGAAAAATTAAAAATGAAAACATGACATTTCATCATAATCGAATCGTTTGCTTTTAGTATTTAACCCGCTATGCCAAGTAGAACACAGCAGCCTAAATCTGCTATTGTGCTCCATGTTTTATCAAAGGTGAGTTCATTATTTGCTTCATTGGAAATAAAGTAAAAAAATATTTTAGTTAATGAAAGTTTTTTTTAAGTCTTTTAAAATAGTCTATTTAAAATGTTACTCACACTATAATATGATTATTCTCTTTAACTTAGTCATGTTTTAGCTAAATCTTCTCCAGCTCCGGTTTGCTAGTTGTTGCTAGCTCATAATTTTTCTTAGACTTTTAAAAATTGGCAGCGAGTCAAGAGGAAAGCTTCTACTGTGCTCATGGTGACGTGCAAATACAAGTCTCGTAAAAGATTAAATAAAACACATTTTCCTCAATCTAACTGAAAATTGAAGATGAAAACAAGCGGAGGAAATAATATTTGGGTGTTTCAGCCTCAAGCAGTTTTTAAAATGCAGGAATCTGGGGAGAAAAAAAATGATTAGAAAGTACTTCTTGAGAAACAGCTCATTCATAGCTGGATAAAAATTGCTGTTATAGAAACACTACAGATCTGTGGCTGGCTTTCTCACTGCAGTGCCCACTAACAACTACTAGTTAGGGTCTATCTATTATCCTGCTTCTGCTCTGGGCTCTAACCAGTCAGTAAAAATCAGTCTGAGTTAACTCATGTTCTGTCTTTTTCTGTCATTCTTTTCCTCTTTTCTTCTGAATGTGTCCTCTTGCATTTATTTGATGAATCAACCACAGTTGAGTTCAAAGGACCAAAGTGTTCATCTCCAGTTGTTTGCATGAAGCACGGTGGAACTTTTTCTGGATGAAGAAGTTGTCAAGTGATCCTGATTTGGACTTTTTTGTTTTTAGTTTGAATTTTGTGTTTAATTTTGTTATTCTTGTAATTTATGTCTCGCTTTATTTTCTGTTCATTTCATTCAGTTACATTCAGCTCATTCATTCTACCTGTGTCTTATTGTGTTCTCTGTATATATTCTACTTGGTTACAGTTCAGTTCATTCCTCTGTTGTTATGTTTAGTAGTCTCCTGTTCTAATCATGTTTAACCATAAATTTTAAGTTTATGCTAAAATATCTTATTCTCTTTCTGTATTTTGCTCGCCTCCTGGCCTGCATTTGGGTCCTCTTCACATAAAACTGACAAAAGTGTTGATTCTCAGCATCTGGAGGTTGCAGGATAATAATTGTTGCAAGAATGTATGTGGTAAATGTCACTGACTAAACACCATGTCATACCAAGACTAATTTAATAAAATCAATACTAATTAAAGCTGTAAGAAGAGTCGGAGGTCCTCGCACCTCTGGTGCCACTCGGCCTTTGCTGCCACCATGTCCCTGATGACCTTCCTCCTGTGCTTCACTAACCCTCAGAGCAGCCTCATTTCATTTAGGTTATAACATCAAGTCATTTAGGCTTTAAAATGAGTCATTTCCTGTTGCCAGGGGGCAGTGCTACGAGGATGACTACATTCCTAACATCAAAATGTAATGAGCAATGATCTGGGATGAGACAGGTTCAGTTTAATGCAGATTCGTTAATTTATGTAAGATCTAATGGAGACTGATTGTAAAACATCAAACTTTGAGGCCCACCCCTCCTATCAGATGAAATGGCACAGGTGGCTTAGGAAACATTTATGTTTGCATTTATTTATATATGTATATTTCCAATTATACCCAATAGGAAAGTGTGTCCAATCTTTTGACTGGTACTGTGGATGTAAAATAAAATTAATTTTGAACAAATGAAAGCAATTTATTGATGAGCAGATGGAAAAATAACCAGTCAGCAGGTACACAAGTCTAACTTCTGTCTACAGAAAACACCAGATTGCAGTGATTTCCTCTAAGTATTGTATAACAACATATTAGTTTTACAAGTAATGTAAAATACTATTCTATCATATTTGTTTGTTTTGTTTATTTAAATTTTTATAGAACGAAAACAATGTCAGGCATTTTTACTCAGTTTGTTTTAATAATTTTATGTAAATTTCAACCTATTTTACCGACAGCTGCCATAGTTGGAGGTCTAGCAGTCGCTCCTCATCCTCGCGGGGGGAGGTTGCAGAGATTGGTAACGTGACACTTGATGTTGACATTTTTACATTTCTGACTCTAAGGAGCTTTGGTGTTGGTAACTACGCCCTTAAAGGGCAAGGCGCCAAACAATAATTCTCTGTTGTGTGTAATTTGTTAGTGCACCACTAGATGGGAGTAAATTTTACACTTTGAATTGACCTGCAGAAAACATTTAGAGCTGCTCCACCATCTTTAATCGCTGCATAAAACAATATTCCAAATACCAAAAAGCATAAATAGTTGAAAAATTCAATTAAAACTCACTTTTAAGTTTGAACTTTTTCCTTTTCTGTAAATAATAAATTAGTTATTACCCTTTACGTACAAGGTTCCGGTTTTGCAGTTATATATTGTTTTATTGTTTTGTTTTTTTTAATGAGTAACAACAATAAAACTGGTGAAAGATGAAATGAGTGACATTTACAATTCGTGCTAAACCTCTAGTCTTTCACTGGAGAGTTTTCCTTGACATGTGCCACCTTCCAAAGAATTGTTGTAGACAGCCTTGGAGTAAAGCATGCCCTGAAACCACATGTGTCACCCATCAGGGAGAATATTTGCTTAGCATATATGTGATATGGAACAGTTTTGTTTTTTGTTCTTAGACAGGAAAGTCCCCATGTCCCAATTGGATCAATCATCTGTAGGATATGCTTGACCCAAACCAAATCCACCAAGGAGCAAATCCCAAAGCCAACATAATCTAAACATTTCACTGCCAACATCCCAGAGCTATACACTACAGGACAGTCCCAGAGCACACAAGTTCATGAT
Organism: Kiunga ballochi; assembly: GCA_037177335.1. NCBI lineage: Eukaryota > Metazoa > Chordata > Actinopteri > Atheriniformes > Pseudomugilidae > Kiunga > Kiunga ballochi. The sequence goes on from JBAMIG010000021.1 coordinate 19,944,002, forward strand.
CCAGTATGTCAGAGCTGCTGAAGTGGAATGAGAAATAGCTAAATGAGAATGGCTATATACTGCCTGAAATTTATCCAAATATTGACAAAAAAATAGAGGGAAGAACAGAAAATAACCAACTGAAATGGATGCATCAAAATAAACATGTTCAGTTTTATGTAAAATGTAACGGGGGCAAACTTTAATATTTCAAATTTGCTTCAACTTGAATTTTAGTTTACTTTAGAATTTTATTATTGAAATTATTAGCTTAACAGAAGGGTAACAGAGTTATGCTATACAAACACACTCTCTGCTGCCACTAATCTGACTCCATATAATTCATTCTAGGTAACTTAATTGGGCACATATGTTCTGGATCAGCATCACAAAAGCATTTCTGTGGATGACATTCCAACCACAGAGGTATACTGGTGGACACCCAGCTGCTGCTGGACAAAGAACATGTCAGTATATGATGTTGGATTCCTCATAGGTCCTCACATATTTAAAAGGGAGTTTTTAGGCAACTCCATCTTTGTCTTAAACTGAAGCTGAGTTTCCTGCTAAATATTGTATTTTGTATTTGAATTCCTGTTGAAGTTGTTAAGAAAGTTTATTAAATCTGCTGCAATAAAACCTCAGGTTTGTAAACTCATAAAAAACATAATTTCTCACAGTCAACAGTCACGCTAGCTGAGTTAGCTTTAGCAGCTAGCAAGCATGAGGTGCAGAGCTAATCGGCACACTCCTTGTCAAATGAACTAACATGCTGGCAGAAAGGTCACAACACTGTTCTACTGCTTATGTTTCTAAGAGAAGTGAAGCTGTGTGGTGCTGTTCTGTTCACCCAGACCCTGTTGCTGTTCTCAACTTTTAATTGGAATAATAGACAGAGCATCACACTGTATTTTAGACGAATCTTTTCAGTGAGACAACATGATTAGTTAATACTGTAGGAATGGTTCCAGAGCCATCTGTTCAGCCTGTGTTAGATTAAATATAGGTGGAAAGCTATGCACCCTGAAAAGATGTCCCTCGTCCCCTTAACTATGTCTGTCCTCTTATGGCTACAATATCTTCACAAAACTCCCATCATCTCCAGCTGCTTCCTTGAACATGACAATGAGTTCACTGTACTCCAATGGTCTCCAGTCACCAGATCCCAGTTCAACAGAGCATCTTTGGGATGTAATGGAATGAAAGTTTCTCTTCATTTGATGTGTAGCCCACAAATCTGCAACTGTGTGATACTTCATGTCAATAAGGAGCAAAAGCTCTGATTGATGAGTGTTTTCATCACCTTCATGAATCTATGCCACCAAGAATTAAAGCAGTTAATTAGGAAAAATATGGTTCTGTTATGGATCTCAATATTTTACAACAAGATAAAACTGTGATAAACCTTTAAAAGTAAGGGTTTCACAAAGTGAATAGTAGAGGACACTGCAGTGAAAACATGAAAACAGTCAATTAGAAAAAGCATTGACAAAAAAGTAGAAAAAAAAAAAAAACAATAAATACTTTATAAAGCAGTGGTGTGCAACTTTTAGGGGCACACTAATGAGCTCATTGGGGGAGAAGCAGCATGGCCGAGAAATGGTTTAGTGCTGACGTTCTTTCGACAGCAGCCTCGCTGAGCTGATTATTCCATTCATTACAGAGATGAGGAAAAGAACCTTGTTATCAGTGTCGCCACCCTGATTGTACATATTTGTTTTAATAATGGACTTATGACTATAACCACACTGAATAAAAAGCAGTGAACGTGAAACCCGGGGAAAGAACAGTTTATTTTCATGAGGCCTGCTGCTTTGTAGCTCAAAGTAGAATATACGATTAATTTAAAATCTCCAATTATGCAGCAATAAACAGCTTGAAGCAGAAACTATCAGGTAGCTGAGAAGCAAATTATTCCTTATAAGGCAAAAGAAAAAAAACGATAACAATATTAAAAAGATTATATCATCTATTTTAAATAGATAATAGATAATTATATTTTAAATAGATAGATAAATCTATTTAATGTTCCTATATTAATATTCTCTGTATTTGATTTCAATGGTAAATTAATTTTTACAATAGTTGGATATGTCCCAAAAAAAAAAATCAGCTTGTTATCTTTATAAGTTCATTCTTAATGATACTCTACATCCTTAGGACTACAATAGTCAACACATGCTTTTTAAATCTTTGTGGTTTAGCTGGTAGACAAAATCTTTACTATCGTTGTCTTTGTATTGAGTGTGGTTATTCTATTCATATTGGCATCCAGATATTCATTATCATGTCTGACCAGGTTATTTTGGGGTCTGCTGCAATTAAACAGACTAAAAATGTTCGTTTCCTCTTCCTTACTGCCATCAGCTCTGAATTGGGACTGATTTTTACTAGAGACGTCTGAAAATATCAACATTCTGATATTATTTGCTGATATCGGAAATTGTTGGTATTAATTTTTACTTTTTTTAATGACAATTTTTACATATGTACATGTTATGTATCAAACTTCAGCAAAGTCTCTTCTACCTCAAAATGACCAAATATAAGAGATGTCATGTAAAGTTTTCTATATTTGTTTGTTTGACACAACTGTTTTTTTTTACTTGTCTTGTCCAGCATTAAAGCAGGCAGAACGATGGTCTGGCTTGCAGCATCAGGAGGTTGGAAGTGGACTTATCCAGAGTTTTGGATTTAGTAGATGCAGACATTAAAATTTGTCTTATTTACCTGAAATGATTTATTTTTCTTGTCTTTTATTAGGTGGGATAAAAATATACTAGAATCAGTTGATATTGATACATTACAAGTTTAATAAAATCAACTTAATTTTCAAAGTGCATATGGAGCAGCTAACAAGGCCACTTGGATGGTGTCATCTGCAACATCCCTTATGACATGCAAGCGCCATATAACCCTATGTATGGATGAAGAGATGAGGATGTGAGGATGCAGGACTGGAGGGATGAAAATCCACAAGTTATGGAAAACTTCCTACGAGGGTGACCCAACCAACCAAAGGCAGTAGGGACCATAGCGCTGGTATGGGGGACGTGCAGTCACGTGTTTCCGGTTGTTGATGATGCCAGTTTGATGGGCATGGTTCCAGTGATAACTATTGAGTGTCTAGCATTTACACACAGGATTAAGAATGGATGAAGCCTAAACACACTCACACAGCAAGTATGTGTGGATGGTACCAACAGAAAGCTCTATGTCATTATGTCT
>JBAMIG010000021.1:19962954-19976763 GCA_037177335.1 Kiunga ballochi
TACCACTGTGTGATTTAATGTGTGTTTAATAAACTTTTATTAATGTGTGATTCAAGGAGTGATTTTGTACTCAGAGTGAAGATTCCCAGACAGGATGAGCGGCCTTTGAGATGGAGCAGATCCTGGCACCAATGAGCTCATAAAGATAACAATTTTGCTTTGAATATTGTAGCTGAAAGATGGCCATTATTAAGAGTAATGCAGGGAGGGTTGTTTTATCTTAACAGGTGCTGGACCAAGTGAAGTCTCACAGAAAGATGGATGTCCATTCTGCGGCCTTGCAAAAATACACATACACATGTAGTGCACCTAACATGCACAACACATAGACACAAGAATTGTATCAATATAAAATGAGGATTTTTTTAGGCTAAGCAGGTCTTATTCAGCTTATGCTGGAGACACTGCAAGCACGTTGGTGCTCAGAGATTCAGCAGCTAAAGCTAATGAACAGACCTCCTCTCGAGAGATATGTATTTTCTGCTTTTCCTTAAACAAAGAATTGTTAATTGAAATAGCATAATTCTGGTGTTTGTCTCTTTTCTTATAATGCTGAATTAAACCAACATGACTCCTTCTGATGTTTAAAAGGTATCCAGAATAGGTACAGACTTCAACCTCAGCATGTATTTATCTCTATTATGTTTTAAATATTTTTCAGATATTTTTTTCTTTAAATATTCACACTGGTTGTTTTAGGCAAGTAGCCTGCTGATTGGTTTAATGACACCTGGTTAAGTAATGATCAACTCTGCGGGTGATCTGTGGAACAGAACTCCGATGTACTACTTCAAGATGAACGCAGTTATTTATTCTGAAATGATCTTATATCATTAGTTATAATCAAATTTAAACTATTCAGCCTGCTGAACATGTAGATAAAACAGAGACATAGTTACTAGATTTGAGAGACAATTTAAGCCTATGTGTTGGTTTAAGTTGGTGTGTTTAAATGACAGAAGTTCCTGCAGTTTTAAAACTATGTTGCACATCTCCAGCAGCTCCACATTTTCAGTCTCTGTTCCGGACTGTACCTGCCTGCCATATCATAACCTCATCACCTCTTCTTCTGCGTTAAGATGAATTTTCAGACATTTAAAAAACGTCTGTGGTTTTCACACACTTATCTGCGCATCTTTGCTGTTTATGAGGCATTAAACATCTCCATCATCACCACGGCAGAGTGGACAGAGAGCAGTGAGGAAACGGCGCTGCTCCAGCAGAAGTTCCTAGCCATCTTGAAAGTTTAATTATCAATTGTATAAATATCGGTATAGGAGCACAAGGGTTATGCTGAACTTCCTCCACCGCACTGCCTGTCAGCCTGTAACAGTGTTGTTCTGGTTGTAAGAGTTTGGTACCAGTGGGAGATAAGAAACAATGAAGCGGAGCAGCTAAAGATCAGGTAGTTATGTTAAACAGCATCTATACACAGAGGCTTGTATTGGTTTTGGTTACTCAGAAACATCTGGTGCTAAACCCTGGAAAAACGGGCTGGTGATGCCACTGCCCAAAGTCCGATGTTAAATTTAGCATAGCTTTAGCATCCCAATGAAATACACTTTCCTCCAGATTCACATGTAGACAGTAGTGAGACAGCAAAAGGTCATGGTTCTTGAATTCAGTAATTCAAGATTTATTCAGAATTTAAGATACGAGACATTCAGGTCTGTTTGAAAGTGAGAGCTGGCACCAAGAATGCAGTGGATCGAGCTACTAATCCACATGTTTTACTTCTAAATAGTAGGTATAGGTCAGGGATGGGAAACTCGAGGTCCGCAGCTCTGCAAGTATTAGGAATTTCCCCGCTGAAGCACAGCTGAATCAAATCAGGAGGCAATTCGCTAACTTAGGCAAAGGCTGTATTTCAATTCAGAGACTGCACACTTCGAAGTGCGGATTTGCAGACCGCATACGTCATACTGACGCGCCAAGTACTGTCCCAAGTCGAAGTTTCTTGATTTCAACAGGGCTGTGAAGATACAGAATTTTCCATTTTTAGATAAACAGACATGTGCATGAATGCAACAGGATGAGTAAAGATTCTGCATCTTCTAGCTGTATTTACATTGTGCTTTGTTCTTTCATTTAGCATGTTCTCTGGTATGTTTGTATGTTATCTTCTGATTTTAGTTTATTTTTGCTAGTTCACTGCTTTAGGATGAATCAGTTAATGCCAAACCTGGTGTTTATGGTCCTTTGACTTCAGCATTTTCTAACCTATCAAACATACAAGGTGGAGTTTTCTTTTGACTTTTTTGTTTCAAGCATGAATATTAAATAACAATTCAGGTTAGACAAACTGAAAAAAAGGAAACACTTTTTTGTAAACATAGCCAGAGATTCAGTCTTTTCCCATAAAACTGCATGCCCGATTATATTGCATTTTTTTATTCACCCAGTGTAAACTGAGATGAAAACACCCAACCTTATAATTTAACTTTAATCCTAACCATGTGACATTAAAATTTTAACGATACAGACCCAAAACAATAAATGCCCCAAATCATCCCTATACATTAGTACAACATGCCATTATGAGACATTAATAGATCTGAATCTAAATCTATTTTTATTTGTTCAAAAAAGAATATGTATGTAGAAAAACAGAGAAATAAAAGAGTTATCTGGTAAATATCAGCCAGGGGCTGCAAATCAAACTCATACTCTTGTTTTTCTGACCAACTAAACTTAACTGACCTTTATTTATGAAGTCCTTTAAAACAAATGCTGCGACAGAGTGCTGCATATAATCTGCTGTATGTACATTTAGGGCTTTTCCATTCATGCTTTTAGCTCCAGAAGTGATTTTGCTAACCTAAAACATGTGTTAAACCCCAGTTTAGTTTCTTTAAGGTGAAGTGCTGCATGTTTTGTTATTTCTCCTACAAACAGATTTGAGTACCTGTTCATATTAAACACAAGTAACCATTCTTTAAGCAGTAACGGTATCTTTAAACTAAAGGCAGGAGCAGCCAGTCGCGACGGTTATTACAGTGGACAGAAAAATCTTCCTTCTTCAAAATACATCTGAACATGGCATGTGTGCAACTTTGCATAACTTAACATAAGACACAAGCCTGTCTGCAACCGTGGTTACAACCACAGCCACCAAAAGGTCTCCACAGGCGTCGTCACTCCAAACTAGTGAAGTTAAATTAGCTTGATTCAGCAGGCAGGTTTATTCAGAGCAGAGCCTGAGAGCTGATTGGATGACTCGTCCTCATAGCTAACCAATCATACTGTTAGAAACCTCCACCTTATTAGTATACACTTGAGGGAGAAATATCAGAACAAAAGGAAGAAATTAAAAAAAATTAGTGTCAAAATAATAAACTGCTGTGGATATAAATAAAATGAATAGAGACAAGTGCTTCCCAGAGTCTCTGATAGCAGAATGGGTGGTAGACCCTTCTGCCATCAGGCTCCTCTCTTGTGGAGCCCCCTTCCAGAGAGATCAAGAGAGATCCTAAAACCTTGTTTTTGATGAGGCTCATGGGGGACAGGACGTTTTAAATTTGTCATCAGCAAAGAAAGTAAAAAAAAAAAGAGTACATTTGCTGCTTTTGATAATTTAACAGGTGAATCTAACATTGGTATGTATGATTGGTTCACCTGTTCAACTGCTCTCTAACACAAGCAGCTCTTTTAACCATCACATGGCATACAATGGTCAAAATGAGAAGCTGGTGTCCAAACAGAGTAAAGGAATTGTCAATAGTCTGAGTATGTTAGAAAACACACAACCATCTCTACGTTTAAAGGCAATGATCTGAAAAAAACATCCAGTGAGCAGCAGTTAGTTAGAGACAGAAGGTCTCGCTGATGCTGCAGTTAAAGCAGAACGGTCAGACTGGTTGGAGATGTTAGAAAGGCATCATGACCTTGAAGCAGATGGGTTACAGCAGCATGTCACTCCTGCAGCTAAGAACAGGAAACTGATGCTACAATTCACACACACTCAACACCGAACAGTAAAGTATGGAAACAAGACGCAGGTCTGGGGACTCAGATGGTGTAATGTGTAGGGAACATTTTCTGGGCAATCTTTGAACCTCTTAGTACCAAAGGCACATGGTTTAAACACCACAGCACACCTTAGTATTGTTACTGAATGTGTCACGACCAAAGTGTAGCATGTTCTGATCCGAGAAGGATCACTTCTTAACCTCAGCAACTATTGTCCTGCAGATTCGGTTGTTTACCTGCTGATACAGGCCCTTTAGGTTTGATTGATAATGAACCCCGAGGGTTACTGTTACAGTAATGTTACTTATTTCTCAGACAGCACAATAAAAGCAGCAAGGCTGTCATAAAGATAGGACTGTGCTCTCATCACCGAGCACAAAATAAATTCATTGTACAGTAATTGTTGCTGGGGGAACGGGTTACTCGTAAAGATTTGTCAAATCACAATGTGACACACCTTTGTATTAGGAGAATCTCAGCCTGATAGGAGACCTCTCCAGTTCACCAATAGACAACACAGCAACAGATAAACAATGCAAACAGATGAAGACAAACAATTCTATGGCAGGTGGTATCATACAAAATAACAAAGCAAAAATCCTGCAGTAAACAAGATAGTATTACGGCGGGACTGAGGGCCACAGGAAAGCTCCTGCAAATGAGTCAGTGCTTTACATGTGAAAGGTTCAGTGACTGTTAATCAAGCCAAAAGCAGGGTTGATGGGGTCTCGTTCATAATGTTACATTGTCTGATTGATTTCCTCTGTCATGTCAAAGTGGGCAACATTTTGATGTGTGCGATGAAAGCTTGTGCAGTTTGTGGCTTCTAAGAATTGATATACAATATTTCTCCACAATCCCATTAATCTTTCTAAAATGTGCTTTTAAACGTGGCTCTTTTACCTTTCCTACAATATTATAAGCGGTTCTTCTACCCAATGCGTTTGTTTCCCATACAGTATAAAATCATTTACATGTTGAGTTAAGACTAACTGAGAACATGAGTTGTGTTCCTACAAACTCGTCTCGCTTTGTCTGCAGATGAATTTTCATATACAAATATAAACCCCAGGGACCTGATTTATAAAGCTGCTTACGCAAAAAAAAAAAAAAAAAAAGCCTGAAAATGGCCTAAGTGCTTTACTAAGCAAGGTGTGTGCTTTGGACCTTGCATAGCAACATTTTGGAGAGCGAAAACTAGCAGCACAGCAGATAAGATAATACATTTAAGCCTTATTAAACTATATTTGTTATCGTTCACATCAGAATTTGTATCACTGTAATCAAAAACACAGAAACATGGATTATTATAGACATACTTTAAAAAACGTAGGTATTTATTCCATAAATCAGCATCAGAGCTCAGTATATTCATACTAATGCTGCCATGATGTTTATTAGTACATTAACAGTGATTACTGTGAGCATATAATACTGCAGTGCCATCAGCAGGAACAGGCGAGGAGATTGTTTAAGGACCACAAAGATCTCATGGCCCATGATAATAACTGGCTGATACACAGGTTTATATTCCTGAGAGCTGTGCTCTCATATCTATGTACTGAACTGGGTCTTGTGTTAGATCCACCGACTCACCAGAACCTTGCTGGCGGGTCAGAGGTTCTCAGTTTGTCTTAATTCAACGTGTAAATCATCTTGTATAGGAAACAAACACACTGGGAATTTGGTGGCTTCAGTGGTGGATTTGTAGCTGTCGGGATATTATGTCATATCATTTCTTTCCTTCATGCTAACTGTACTGAGCAAAAAGAAAGTGGTTGATAAAATATGTGCAATATAGATTCACATGAAATGAGAGTCAGCGTTTTAACTTTGTGATTTGCAGAACCAAGTTGAGCAATTCTAGTCTTGCATCAGGAAAGCTAACATCTATGTTCTACTCATAAGAATAAGAATGATTAAAAACAATGAAAGGTTGTGTGAATGCACGTATGAAACTTGTCATTACCTCCAGCAAGGTTAGAAACCACTGCTTTAATTCCACTGCAAAGACCCTTTTTCCTGAGGACTGGGCTCTAAAATCAGCAGTTTTGTTATGAGAGTAAGGTACACAGGAATGATTAACCATCTTATTAGCCCTCTAAGAACTTTAATAGCTATTGACAAAACCAGGATTTGCTCACTCTGCTCTCCGCTAACAATTACCAAACAAATTAGACTAAAGCAGCACAGATGTTTGTTGTCTATTAAACGCACAGATGACTCTTATTGGAAAAACGTCACTGAAATTGAGGGAAAGCCTCATTATCAGGTTGGTTTATTAGTTTCCAGTTCTCGCCCATTATGGGAAACTGCATTTCATATGAGCCAAGGCCTGTGCCATGGTCCTGTTGTCGGCAGAGTAGTGTCCTTGGTATTCTCATGAGATGCAGCGTATTTGGCCTTCATGCTCTGTGAAACTCCCTCCCCACTCCACCTGCATGAAACTTTTTCTCTCCAAACTCACTAATGAGGATGAGCCAGGAGTGAGTCAGCTGTGAGGGCGAAAATGTTCTTGTGAGTCAACCCGGATTTAGCCTGTCAATCTAACTTCCTCCCATCTCCACCCAACCACAAACCTCCTCATTCACCTGGTACAACGGAAGAGACGATCCAGCATTTCAAAGCGGATGGTGCTCTTCAAAACTTAATACATTTCTTTGACATCTTTCTTTTTCTGAAGGTAAAAAATCTTCCCTCAATTACTTCATTATGAAGCCGTAACTTAATAGCAGCTGCATTCAGACACTGGAAAACTAAGTCGCTTTAATTTAATTGCGGGACGAACACAGGGGGTCTACAAATATCCATGTATTTAAATCAATATAGAAAGAATCATTAATTGAAATGTACAGATAAAAAAGTTGTATTGTTATTATTATTATCATTGCTTGTATAATTCTTGCTGTTTTTTAATGTATTTTACGATTACATAACTATAATTGAAATAGATTATAGATTAATTTATATTCATAGATAATTAGTATGAAGGCATCATTGTTGTATTAGGAATTTTTTAATTATTATATAGTATATAGTAATATTTGTTGTTTTTTGTTTTGTTTTGTTAAACTACATAGTGATTACTGGGGTGGGAGCATATAAGCTTCAGCTTCTTCCAGCCCTTTTTGAACATAAATTTTTTTCCTTTTATTATGTTTTACCTCTTTTTTTCATTTTAAATTATGTTTAAAATAAACTTATCAATCAATTTTAATACAAAGGCCGTCTGACATGCACAGCTTCCTGCCTAAATGTACCGTGTCCCTAAAGGAAGGCAGGTTAATGATAGATGTACTGTAGCTACATAGCACTTTTCCAGTCATGTAGCTTAAACTACACAGCACATTCACTGATTCACACACTAACACCCTGATTGGCACATCAGGGGGCACCCTGGGGCTTGGTACCTTGCCTTCAGCATTAAAGCCTGGAATAAACCGTCCAACCTTTCTGTTTTAAAGACGACTGCTTATCTTCCTGAGCTGCAGCCGCCACACAAAGCCGACTCTCTTATTTGAACTGTTCCCTATCCCACCCATAAGCAGAGCTCCATTACGTCCAATAAACCTGATGCTTTACGATCCATCATCGCCTTCTCCCCTCCTTTTAGCCTCTGCTGCCAAACATCTCTGAGCGTCGTCCCAGTGAAACTGTGAAAGTGAATAAGCAAGCGGAACGGCACTTAATGTTTCCCTTTAATGTATCAATGGGAGGTGCAGAGGTCTGGGAAATGTCGAGGTGTTCACAGCAGTGTGGGGGAGCGGGAGAGCCACCGGGGCTTCATATCAGAAGAATAATTCATGTTGTTGGAATAAGTGACAACCTGTGACATCTGGTCGGGAGTTTTAACTTTTTTTATTATTATTTTATTGCTATAGAGATATTTTCACTTCCACCAAGCAAAATATGTCTGGGAGAAAAAAAAAGCTTGTGATTGATATTCTGGGTGTGGTGGTGCTTACTGCTAAAATTGCAAGTCTAAACAAAATGAGGTCTATTGAAATTCTGATTCAGGCTTGCCCTAGTTTTCCCTCATATACATTTATATTGTTTGGGCGGAGCTTGGGAATAGGGACTTATCGTAAAAGATATTATCTTATAAACAAGTGTGTGCGAGGAAAGTACCTTTCCCTGTTCCTGGGTGCTATGATATCTCCGGATGCTAAAAGAGAGACGGGCAATCTAGATAATTCTGCTCTGTAATCAGCTTTTTGTTTGTACTGCTGACAGTGGCATCACTGGTGAAGAAGTTCCACTACATGGCAGAAGATAAACTTGCACGTTTTCGGAAAAAGAAAATGTATTTGTGTGTGTGTGTGTGTGTGTGTGTAGGGAGGGGGCAAGCTTGCTGCTGTGTAGACTAGCTTCACTGCTTATATAATCATATTTAATTTCACTGATGTGCTCATACAAAAGATGGCAATATTAATTGAAGAGCTCTGCAGGCAGTGCTGCAGAACCGGCTTATGTCTTGAGATTTGAATGCGATTCGTGATGAAAAGTGAAGACATTATATAGATGAAATAATAAGGCTGGACACATTGGTTTCTCACGTACACATGGAGGGAATCTGACCCACATTTCTTTATAATATCGCTTCACTCGAGTGAATGAGGTTGGCAGTGGTGTGTTTATGCACGGCTCTTTTAAAGTACCACCAAAGCAAATCAATCAGGGTAAGGTCTGGACTTGAACTGACTCCAATCTTTTCAGCTATTCTGCTCCAGATTTGTTGCTGTGTTTGAATCGTTCCTGTGGTGAGACCCAGTTATTACTGAGCTTTAGATGTCAGGTGGTCACATAGTTGACTTTAAAATATTTTATTTAAGGTCCAAGTCTGCAAAGTGTCCAGGTCATCTGGCTGCAGAAAAACCCCATCAGCCCTCAGAAATGTGCTTGTATTTGCAGGTTGTATGATATTCTCTGTTTCTACTTTAGTCTTGTCTGTTTTCTGAAGTGCTGTTTTATTCAGCTGCAACATAAACCAAAGCTGCACAGGCTTTGTCTTTGCAAACATTCTAAATGGGCCAAATTTCTTTGGCAATTGTACTCTTTCTTTAGTTTGTTGAACAGGTACAGAGACATTGTTCATACAGGAAAACAGGCATTTCTAGGATCGTAGCTCTCTGAGCTGGTCTCCATCTGCAGGAAAACAATAAAACAACTAAATAATTGGAACATTTTGTTTGCTAAATGAAGCCTGTGGTCTAAGATGGAGCTCTTTGATTTATTTTTTAAACTTGTGTGGCTTGAAAGGTAAGATTTGGGGTGAACTTGCTGGGATAACTAAAATAAACTAAGCTAAGCTATTATTTACATATTTGGGATGAAGGATTCTGTCTTTGTTGGAGTTCTGCAGTGCAGTCAGTGTTATAGAGGTGATGGGAGCCCATCTACAACATGAATGGAAAGTTATGCATTATGTGTCTTTTATTACTTCTACTGGGTCCAGGAGACATCCCAGTGCTGAACTGGTCTTCTTGATCAGTTTGTTCCATTTCATTCTCTGCACAGCAGATGAGCTGATGGCCGAGACTGGTCCTTAGACTGGTGTTCAGTGATCAGTACCATTTATTTTTATGAGGATAGTCAGGATGTCCACTCCTGAGAAATGTAGAAATTATTCCATTATTCCATTTTTATGAAGTAACTCAATGTCTTTCTCACTTGGCACTGTGCAAAGACACAAATACCCACCACATATACCTGAATGGTGCCGACCTTTGCTTTTATAGTGGTAATTATTCTGGATATTGTTATCAGGTTTTTGGAAACATAGGATGCACCTTGTTGATGATATACTTAGTTTTTTGTACACTGTTACGACCCTGCTTGGCAAAAGGGTATTAGTCGTAACCACATAGGAGGTAAAAATGAATTTATTGATCTCCAGACTCCTAGACCACAGGAGTCAGGGTTCTCAAAGCTGCTAAGAACAAAAGGATATAACATGCCAATGAAACATAAACTGGGATGGCCAAATCCCCAAGGTAAGAAATACAACCTAAACAAAGACAAAACAGGCCTCCTAAAATGTTAACAAAAGGGAGAGCAGCTCTAAGGTTACCAATTCTCAAACAAGATATCTATTAATACTAGTCTGTAGTAATACTTATTACAAACAAAATACACAAACTCCTATAAAAATGTACAAACAGAAATATATGTTAAATATATTTACAAAACTACAAGTAATCAAATGACTACATAGTCTTCTATCTGACCTAGATCTATCCAGTTAATATATTCTCCATTTGTCACCCAATATCATCATAAAAATGCTGGAAAAATAACATCTAGCATTTCAGGACAACCCGTGTGTCCCACCAAAAAACAGTTCTGTCCAACCAGACTTGCAGCAGTCTGGTTCTTATCTATGCTGCTCGATTTCATGCTTGTGTTGTTTTATTCTCTGATGTACGTCGCTTTGGATAAAAGCATCTGCTAAATGCCTGGAGAAAAAAATATACAAATACAAACAAAACCTTAACTAGCCTAACTCAAACAGCACTTTATCTAAATACAAACAAGCAAAAAACCAAGTAATTTTAAAACTACTGGAACAATTACCTATATACACACAAATACAAGAATTCTAAATACTAAACTAAATGAAAATACCAAAACTCTATGTGTAAACTAAGGTAAACACCACAGTGTTATTTAAAGTGCACCACAAATACCAGAAGTCAAAGGTATAAAATTCTGCAGATCCACAAGCCTAGGAGAAAAAGTCTTTTTTCCAAACAGTTTTTCTCTGAATGAATAGTGATGTGGCCTTTTATTTTCTGGATGCTGGTGTGAGAGTTATTGGTTGAGGTTTCTGACAAATCAGGAGGGTGCAGGTGAATGTGTGTGGCGATCCAAACCTCTCCAGGTGAGGGTGCAGGCAGGTTGACAGGATGGAAAATGACCAATGAATATTTGAAATGATCAAATAAGGTTCAACTATTTGTTGTTTTGATATTTGTATGTAATACTTTAGAACCTCAACTCATCACATGACTGTATATTGTTTTCATATTTTACCCTTAATGGATTTTTTATTTGAAATGATTCACACAATTAACTTTAAATGAATGTTGAACTTGCCATTTTCAACCTGGTGCAGAAACATAGTGAAAGCCAATCATATGCATTGCTCTGTCCTGGAGGCAGCAATATAACAAAAATGAATTCAAGCTTGCACTAAATGAAACTGCTGGTGAACTGGTCTCAAACACTGTGCTTCCAGCAAATATCAGTATACTCACTGCGGCTTGGCGTCTGCTCATTTAGTGACACTCCATGAATCATGACAGATGGAACTGCTTGGAAACAGGAACTACATGATGGAGAGAAAGCTATGGAAATATTGGCCTTCTGATCTACAGCTATAAAATAAAGGTGGAAAAGCTATAAACGAATGAAGATAACAAATTATTTCTGAAATCTATTAAATACATATAAAATTAATTTTATCACTAACTGATATATGATTATTCATTTAGTCCACCCTGATTGGATCCCTGTTGACCTTCAGAATGGCCCTAATTGTGAAATCAAAGATTTAACAAGGTGTTAAAAAACATTCCTCAGATTTAGCTCCATTCTATTATAAAGCATCACACGGTTGCTGCAGGAAAGTGATGATTAGACCATATCAGATTCTTTTCAAGATTATTTACCTTAGTTATGTTTTAAGTCCTCCTCCATGAGTCGCCACTTTATCGTGGTGGAGGGGTTTGTGTGTTCCGATGATCCCAGCAACTATGTTGTCGGGGGCTTTATGCCCCTGGTAGGGTCACCCAAGGCAAACAGGTGTCTGTGGAAGGGACCAGACTATGAGCGGCTCAAAAGACCTCTATGAAGAAAAAGAACAGTAGACAGAAGGCTCCCTTGCCCGGACAAGGGTCACCGGGGCCCCCCTCTGGAGCCAGGCTTGGAGGTGGGGCACGAAGGCGAGCGTCTGGTGGCCGGGCCTATGCCCATGGGGTCCGGTCGGGCTCAGCCTGAAGCAGCTACATGGCCCCCCCCTCCAGTGGTCTCACCAGCTGCAGGAGGGGCCGTAGAGATCGGGTGCAGAAATGTGAGTTGGGCGGCAGCCCGGGGCGGGAGCCCTGGAAGTCTGATCCCCAGCTGCAGAAACTAGCTCTAGGGACGTGGAATGTCACCTCCCTGGTGGGGAAGGAGCCTGAGCTTGTGCGTGAAGTTGAGCGGTTCCGACTAGATATAGTTGGACTCACCTCAACGCACAGCTTGGGCTCTGGATCCAGCACCCTCGAGAAGGGTTAGACCTTCTTCCACTCTGGCGTTGCCCCCGGTGAAAGGCGCCGAGCGGGTGTGGGCATACTAATTGCCCCCTGGCTTGGCGCTTGTATGTTGGGGTTCACCCCGGTGGACGAAAGGGTAGCCTCCCTCCGCCTTCGGGTGGGGGGACGGGTCCTGACTGTTGTTTGTGCCTATGCGCCGAACAGCAGTACAGAGTACCCACCCTTTTTAGAGTTCTTAGGGGGAGTGCTAGAGAGCGCTCCCACAGGGGACTCCCTCATCCTCCTGGTCCTACAGGTACACCCTGGACGGGACGCCAGTCCATCACAGGGCTCAACTAATAAATATATTTTTAAATTACTTTTACAGTAACATTGCCAACACTGCACATTGTGCCCTTAATGTTAAATGTAGTTTCTTTGGTGTTACAAAAAATTGGTTAATTAATCACAGAGTTGTTGGTCTAGTTTTTTTTTTTGCCCTTAGTTACTTTACATTACAAAGTGTCCTTGGACACGGCAGAGTGTGAATACACGGACATTATAAAACCCTTTGTTGAGTCAGTCAGTGAAAAGGCACTATAAGTTAAAGGTAGGAACCATTCACTCTGGTTTTCCATTGTAAATTTTCTTTAGCTTCAATAATACATTATATTCACATCAGTACACATTCCGAGATTTTATTCAGCCTTCATGCTTTTCTGAGATGATAAAACAGCCAGTACACTCACACAGAATAATTTATGCAATCCTCCAGTCAATGTAAATAATAATATAACTATAACTGGTCAAATGGAAACTAAAATAAGGACAGATGCAAAGCAAACTAGTTAAATAGAGTTTTTGGTAAGTCTACAACAGGTATTACATAAATCTTCACAAATGAAGAGGAAATATTCACAGATGGTATTAACATGTTTTATCTGTCTTTATGCTGAAGCCTGTCAGGCCGATCCGGTACAGTGACATATACACGTACACATCTCTGTGTGTTCAATGTGTGCAGTTATCTTTTCTATGATTGAGTCATAACTATGAAAGTAGTATTAGAGAACAGTCTTTTCAGCACCCACTCTATGAGGAGGCAATGAGCAAGTGTGCAAACTTAGTTTCAGCTCGCATCAAGGTCATGAAAATGGCTGCTACTCCAGAAACTTATCCTCTGATTTTATGAGTATCTCAACTGACTATTAGGCCGACCGCGACTGTCACTTACATCTCTGACACTTCAAATAACATTTGTGTCCAACGATAGACATGGAACAGAAACCATTTTAACCTGCAAAAAATAAATAAAGGAACTGGCAAAAACTTGATCTATCAAAATCTTAGTGTGAAAAGCAGAAAAGCTTAGGTGTTGGGAGGGCTCCTGACTGCAAGGCCACAGAGGCATGGTAGAGCCTAATTTATAGCTCTATACTGAATATAATAAATGCCTCCTTACAACAGGTTATGTACCACAGTCTTTTAAATATGCAGTAATTAAGCCACTTTTGAAAAAGCCCAGTCTAGATCCTGGTGTTTTAGCTAACTATAGACCAATATCTAATCTCCCTTTTATTTCTAAAATCCTAGAAAGAGTTGTAGT
>JBAMIG010000021.1:20046912-20065220 GCA_037177335.1 Kiunga ballochi
GGGACTTGCACTTGGACTCGGACTTGCACATTGATAACTCGGACTTGGACTCGGACTTGGACTGTAAGAGCTCATGATTCGACTCGGACTCGACTCGGGCTAGTCCTGCATGACTTGGACTTAGACTCGGACTCTATCTCTGAGGACTCGAGAGTGACTTGGACTCGAGAAATGGTGACTCGACAACACTGGCACTTTCTGCATCACATGGCAGCAGCTGGATATCATCACACATATGACTTATTCACAAAGAAACATGTCCTCCTCTTCAAGGGACATTAGGAGGAAGCAGTAAAAGAGAGAGAGCCAAAGTTTGGGATACGATAAGTTAGTGTGAAACTCATTTTTACTGACTGGAGATAGTTGAGAAAAGCAGGCTGTCAGATGCTGAATTCACTTTATGGAGGATCAAATTAAAAAAATCTGCTAAAATTTAGTAGTGCTGCTTTCATGTTAGTAAAATAAACACAATATTACCCTTTAGGATTAAACTTTTATCTGTTTTTCATCTGTCTCAACTACAAATCTACAAGATTTAAATATAAAATATCATATTTTACTCTTATAAAGAGAAGCTGCAGTCTAAGATGATGAAGTTAGAGTCACTGGAAAAGAAACATAATTGTTTAATAATTAATTTGCCTGAAAGTTAACAATTATAATAATTGCAATCAGATCAATTTTATATCTACTTATTTTACATTCCTAGAAGCCTTTCCTTACATCCCTCTGTGAACTCTGTGGTGTACATTTTACTTATAAATGAGCTTTTTCTTGCTGAACCACATATCTTAGAAGGTGTGTGTGGAAGTGTGTTGTAAAAGCTTCAAGTATACACAAAATCCCAGATTCAGTCTAATTCATTGACTGTAACTGCTTCAAAACTACAGCTGGCTGATGCATAAAGCCCTGATAACGGCAGAAGCTCGGCAGCTTTTTTATTAATTCAGGCTCAGAAAATAGATTAAAAACTCACTATCTTGCGTTAAGGTGGCTGTGTGGAGACGCCTCATTTGTGTGAACAGCTCCTCCAGCCCTGCAAGAGAAGAATTCAGGAGTAAATACCTGAGATTTCTGCATTACTCAAACATGCCTCTGGAGATACAAACACACATCTTTGGGGAAAATGGTTTTATCTGAAAGTGCTCTGGTGATGTTTATGGGCTTAGTGGGAGATTTAGTAAAGCAAAAGATGAACATTTGCCTTTGACACCCAGAGAAGATATGCTGTGATTTCCATCTGGGAATAGCAAATGTGATATTTGGGTGTTTGGACCACAAAAAAACTTCCCAGTTATTAATGTCAGGGATGCTTTGTTGCATTTACATTTCCAATGAAGCTTTTCACTTTACATTGAGCAAATGTATTGGTAATATGCATAGTTATGTGTTTTCTGAAAGAGGCGTCACTATTTATTGTGTATTTTAGGGTCCCTATTTCTCATATTATATTAAGGTCTGCTGCAACACCAGCAAATGGAATTTGAACAATTGTATTTGTGATAAAAAAAATGCTGAGAGAAAATAAATATATTTTATAATATAAATTATAATATATAACAATCTTTTCTTAAAGCTGAAGATTTTGGAATTTCAGAATTTAATTAAACTGCATATTGAACTGACTGAAAAATAAAAAATAAGTTCTTACCTGAACCTAATTACAATAAATATGTTTTGATTATTGATAAGGAGATGAAAGAGAAACTTTTTTATACATCTTTCTCACTAACATTATTAAGGCAGAATCGTTTTAATGGAGTTAGATTGTGAAACTCTTAAAAAATGACAAATTGTTAACAGCAAATTTTCCATTTTCCTCAATGTTTTATTCAAATCAGGGTCACGGGAAGCTGGAGCCTATCGAGCAGACAATGAGAGCGGAGCAGGGTACAGCCTGGACAGGTCACCAGTTCAAAGACATCCAGTCACATGCACATGCACTCCTAAGGGCAGTTTAGAATGATCAATCAACCTAACGTGTATGCTTTTGGATGGTGGGAGGAAGCAGAAGAACCTGGGGAGCGCATGCAAACTCCCTACTGCCTGAGCCAAGACTCAAACCAGCAACCTTTTAGCAAACAGCGAGACACAAATATACACTTAATTTAGTTACAAATAATGTCCAAGACATGCTCTTTAAAACAATCTGCCATCCTGTTTATCTCAGATCTCGTGTTCATGATCTTGTTTGCATGAATGATCTAGCGTTCAAATTAATTTTGCACCCGTTTTATGCAACACGTCATGTCATGGCCTGTGTGCCGAACATACACTTAGAGTGTGTTAGCATCATGGTAGTGTTGTGATAGTTTTATTGTAGAAAGATTAAACTCATTAGGCCTCTCTGTTAATCAGATGTTTGGTAATGAATGTGGGAACTTTGCATGCAGTAGATCAGAGAAATGTCTGAATGGGATCAGGTTGTACTTCATAGGAGAGATGGGATGGTGATGCTAGGCGTGACATATCCTCATAAAGTTATACACATATTCACAGACTTACCAGATCAGTAACTTATTAATATATCATTGCTTCTAATAAACAGATACCTTATTGCAATCACATCAAGGTCGACTGCGATCTACAATCAGATGTTCCTCAGAGCAACCCGTTCTTCGTGCTGGGAGACATGCCAGCAGCTCTCTGCAGAGCCTGCTGATGCGTCTGCAAATTGCATTAAAAAAATATGAATTATTTCATGGCCATACTGAAGACCGGTGTAGTGTAATCAAATTCAAATTGTATATATTTGTGATTGCACTTGATTGCAAAATAATACGTTTAGTGAATTCTATTTTAAGGTGTATGGTAGAAAAAAAGACTATTTAAATAACATTTAGCGCTTTTAACTACATCAAATTATCAAATGCTAATAAATTTAAAACTACTGCACAATTTGTTCTATAAAAATAGATTGAGCTGATATGAATCAGAAGTGTGGAAGAAGCTTTGTTAAAAAGAAATAGTCCATCCCTTCTAAAGAATCCTCCCGTTTTTAGTTCTTTCAGATATTATATGACTATGATAACCAATGTGTTTGTAAAAACAGCAATCTGCTCCAAAACAAGCTGTAATATCCCGCTGCTCTCACTATGAATTCAACGTGATTGATCTGGAATTCAGTGCAAGCTGCAAAACCTATGCAGGGTTTTTGGGCTTTCTTTGTTTTGTTTTATTTTGTTTTTTCCAAGACTTTTTCTCCCATGAAGATAGAAAGCTTCCCAATGCAAACGGCTCGGGTTTGATAATTGCTTGTGTCAGCTGGATATCTGTTGGAGATTCCTCCTGAATCCCCTGAGCGGTTCTGAGAAATATAACTTATAACAGGGATTTTCACACATTGTGCCACAGTTCACTCATTTATAATATTTTACAACATGTTGGCCAACTTTTCTTTGTAATTCATTATAATAAGTGTTTTCAACCAAACAAAATGATGGTTTATTTACTAGTCTACCATGTTTTAATCCTTTTTCTGCTACTTACAAAACCCTACAGCATAAAAAAGACAAATGTCACTAAAAAACATGATGTTTGCTGTTATTCTCTGCTTTTTTTTCTGCTTGGTTAAATAATTTCCATATCAAGGCTTCCTTACAATGCGCACGAGTTCCATTCAAACAGCTCTACAACAGCTTGAGTCTGGGATTAGAATATAATCTCAGACAAATTGCAACTTCTGCGCCTGCTATGGTTTCCACTGTACAGGAGAAGCCTGTTCTCTTTTTTCCTCCTTCGCTGGTGGCAGGCCAAATCCATTGTGTTTCCATTTTTCAACCTCTCCTGCTGCCCTTATCCAATTCAGGGCTTATGATTGTAATACTAAAACAGAGCGACTTGTCAAACCAGAAACAGCAATGATGAATGCCCCGCTGCTCTCTGTGCTTGTTTGTTTTGGCGTGGCATAGGAAAGAGGAGGTGGGGTGTAAGGAGGGGATGGCCAGTATTGAATTTTATGCTCACTTGTTGAGGTGCATTTTCTTGACCGCGCCCGCTCCGCTGTTCTCTAGCAGCCAGCGTTGATTAAATGGAGTAGTGCTGTTATCTGGATGAAAAAAAGAGGAGAAACATGGGGACGACAGTGGGCAAGGAAAATAATGAGTTCTTTCATCTTGGCAGTGAGGGCGTCTGCGTCTTTCCGACTTCCCAGGGAGATGTACACAGCTTAAGGAAATGTTTAATTAGAAAATGCCAACCTTGTGTCTGTGTGCTATGTGTGCAGAATAATAACATTTTTGATGTGAATATGACAACACATTTCCTTTCAGCTGCTATAAACCCAACTAAAAAGACATGCAATCAAATGACTCTGAAGGGGGATAGAAAATAATTAGTCGCCTACGTTCCTGTCATCGCTCTGAAGTCGACAAGGAGCCGGTAATGACTCTGTAGCCCCAGATCTTTATGTGTTTTAGGCCAATGGTTCTCCACAAAAATGCAACATGTATTAGTTAAACAGTTCGCTGAATGTAAGAGTAAAAAACAAAACTAGTCAGCAGTGCTTTAGCAAAACAACTATCACTCATTACCCAATAAATAACTCTACCAACCAAACTTTATACTTAGCAGTGAGAAAGTGAAAAACTAAAATGATAGAAATGAAATATAGAGAAGCAGATTGTTGGTCAGGCCTCCTGCCTTTAAGGGTTCCCCCTCATTAGGACACAAACAGCTCAGTCTGCACCTGCAGTGTGGTTTGATCATAGCCTAATGTGGCTAATTGTGCTGACTGCTGGCAGGCTACATGCTTCTTCCTCAACATCAAAGCTAAACCTGGATGCCCCCCCTCCTCCAAACCATCAGAATGAAAATGATGCAAAAAAACTCATACCATGTTTAAGAAAGGAGAAAGGTAAGCTTACTGCTGGTTTAAGGTAGTCATAAGCTAATGAGAGCACTAGTTTGACGCTTCATTAGTCTGTGTAGCTTTAAAGACATTAGCCCATGTATTACTGTGCAGATATTGGTTATTAGTCTACTAGGGGCAAAAAAAAAGAGAAAAAAGCTTAATTTGAAGTTGTATAAGTACAGAAATAAAATAAATATTCATATGAACTTGTAATTTAAATACATTTTTGTTGTAAGATTTAAGATCTATCTGGTATGTCGCTTAAATATTTAGAAAATGTTACGAATATGTTCAACCAAGAAAACAGAGATAAAAGTAGAGAGTTGTATTAATCACCATACTACAGCTATAACACTATATAAAGTTTTTTTTTAGTTTTCACTAAACCTAATACCCAGTAAGGGAACCCACTAATTAAATAAAATGAGTGTGTCGCTGGGAATAAAGATGGAAGATAAGAACAGTTTTCCTGTCAATACAATGAATGGTGTTGTACTTATATAGCGTTTTCTACACATTAGTGCACTCAAAGTGCTTTCAACACATTTACCCATTTGTTCACACGAACACTCACACATCGAGAGCAACTGGGGTTTCAGTGTCTTGCTCAAGGACACTTCAACGCCACAATGTGGACGCCAGAGCCAGGATTTGAACCACTAACTTGCTGGTTAGGAAATTACCCGCTCTACTACATGCAACACAGTCGCCCAAATGGATGCCATACGATACCATTAGTTTATGAAGATGTTTGTCAATAATTGATGACATAGCGTTTGTTTTTAGAAGCTCTAAAGAATTCTTTAAAAATCTTGGATTCAAGCGGGGAAGTATCTTTTGTGTCACGTTCCCATATGCTGAAAACAGGGGTGCCTCAGGGTTGTGTGCTTGGCCTTCTTCTTTTTTCACCCTACACCTTCTCACTTGGTGCAGTAATATGCTCTCATGGCTTATCCTACTACTGCTACGCTGATGACACTAAGCTTTTCCTCTCTTTCCCATCCGATGATACAACCGTCTCAAGGAGAATATCAGCATGTCTTACTGATATCTCTGCATGGATGAAGGCTCACAACCTTTAGCTAAATCTGTCCAAAACCAAGCTCATAGTCTGTCCAGCCAAAGCTTCCTTACCTCTACCAATAACGGTGAACTTTGACTCTATTACACTGGTTCATACGTTTTTTGCGCAGAATCTTGGTGTCATGATGAACGACCAGTTGACCTTTAAAGTCCATTTTGCCACAGTGTCCTGTACTTGCTGTTTTGCTCTGTACAATATCAGAAGGGTCAGACCCTTCCTGACAGAACACACCACACAGCTTTTGGTCCAGGCTTTAGACCCAATCCCATTTCTCATTCTTACCCCTACCCCTACCCCTTCAAACGGATCTAAAAAGGGTAGGGTTGAAAAGTCACCCCTTCGAATTGGGACACTCATTCATCGAACGCAAACATCATCCGTAGTCACCGCTGGTTTTTACGCAAGTAGAAGCAACAAGCTGTAGTCACAAAGCTGGAGAAAACATGCCGTCCACAACTGTGATTATCTCTCTTGCGTGGGCTGTTGGCATCTTTTTAAGATGCTCGAACACAACATCAGTTCGTTTCCAGATTTGTTTTCAACTTAAATTTTATGCATCAACCAATGACTCAAGTCACAAACACATTTCTTCATTACAGTTACAGGGTAACGTTAGCATCACATCACATTCACGTGCATGTTGTTGCTATTTCTTAACGTTACCAAAGTAGATAAGCCTGGCTCGCTACAGAACACCGCTAATGTCCAGTATGCTAACATTACTGAAGCTTCAAAGTAGAACGAGTGACTACACGTGAACGCGCAAAACGTAGGGGTAGGCCCAAGAGGTGAAATGGGTTTCAGCCTAAGTCTTGACTACTGCAACTCCTTACTGGCAGAACGCAGCAGAACGTTTGGTTTTTAACCAGCCATAAAGCGCTCATGTCACTCCGCTGCTAATCAAACTCCACTGGCTTCCAGTTGCAGCATCAAATTCAAAGCTTTGCTTCTGGCCTACAAAACTGGATCTCACACAGCTCCTGTCTACTTTGACTCCTTGATCCAGAGCTACCCTCTCTCCCGACAGTTACGCTCAACAGATTAAAAAGACGCCTTGCGCTACCACCAATACATGGGGCTAAATAACTAGCCAGACTCTTCCCTTCTGTTGTTCTTCATTGGTGGAACGAACTGCCAAACTCTATTTGGTCTGCAGAGTCTTTGTTTACTTTTAAGAACAATCTGCAATTCAGCACTTAGTTTAACTCTTCTATCAGACCTAGATCTATCCAGCTCTTTACTGATGATATTTGGTGACAAATGGGAAATATATTTATAAAAAAAAAAAAAAATGTTGCACTTCGGGACAACATGTGTCCTACAGGACAACAGCTGTGTCCAACAAGACTTGCAGCACTTATCCATGCTTTTCCCTGTTGTTTGATTTCCTGCTTGTGCTTTTTTATTCGTACATCGCTTTGGATAAAAGCGTCTGCTAAATACCTGTAGAAAAGAATAGAATTGAATCGTTTCTTCCTCAGTTTATGCATTTAAAAATCTGATTTTTTAACCAATAGAAATCATGAACAAACATTTGTATGTATAAGCATCTTTTTTGTTTATTCTTATTTAACTATCTAAATTAAGCCATTTCTGAATGCACAAATGAGACTTAAATTGTACAGTACTGGTCAAAAAGTCATGAAAACTCATGACTGAATTCATTTACCACCTGCATCGTTTCTAGCAGTCTGCTATGACCCTTTAGTGTAGGAACTGTTTGTCTTGGAGATCCATGTGGACATCTAGATAACCCCTTCCTCCTTCATCTTCCATGTTAATCCTTGTTAAAACACATATAGATCACAATTAATGGAAACTGCTTTCTCCAAATCCCTGCTACATCCTTTGAGCTGTGGTGCCTCCATATGCAGTTCAGACACTCCAGGTTTGTTTTTACCTGAGTTAATCCAGTCTCTTACAAGGTTGAGGCCTGTGGGGACCCTTCAGGGGTTCCTTAGAGAAAAACCCTCAAATAATTCATTATCTTTCCATCACATCTGAGGGAAATGTGAACTTCCCACCAATAGAAGAGTTTGAAGAAGCACAATTATCCCAGTTTTAGAAAAAAGCCTCATAGTTTGAAAACATGCCTTTTGGTGCTATACCTCAGTCCAATTACAATATAGATATAAGAGATTATTTAGGTATTTTGTAAACGGGGCCAATTTTTTTTTAGATTAATGTATTGTTTCTTATGATGTTTTACAATCTGAGTCTAAATCTACTCTGAGGCTTTGTGATAACTGCTAATTTAACCAAACTTGTTGCTAAAACTGTTTTGATCCTGTTTTTCTAACAGGTGTTTTTATTATTCAAGACGTTTGGTGAATTTTACTAAGTTTTGTTCTGGAAAACATTTGCAAAATGTTACAGGTTTGCAGTTTAAGAGCATGCAATGCATTAGGAATGAGCTCTTCTTTATCATCCACTATTTATGTTGAAATATAATCCTATTAATCTACACTGGGAAATGTGGTTATGAGAAATGACCAATAAATGCCACCATCAAATCCCAAAAATCAAATTGCTTTGAATTTATTTCAGGTTTTCTAAGGTTGCTCCAACAAACATTGGTATGGTTCTTTAGATAATCATTCCACTCACCGAGGATCATTGATGGCCTCTGGATGAACCTTCTTTTTGTAGAGTACAACCCCGCCAGATGCTGCTCCGCTGGCCTCTAAAGCCAAGTTAAACATGAAGACAAGTGCAAGGTTATTGATTGCTTCCATAAAAGCTGCTGAGTGTTACAAGTAGGGAGAGTGGAAAGATGGAGGACGGGCTGAGAGGCGGAGCAGCTGCAGACTTGGCTTTCCGAGAGGCTGCAGTTTGTTATCACAAGAGGATCAAGCATCACACAAATCAAACCAGGAGGTTTTACAGCAGGAATATACTTGCTGACACACACATGGAGTACAAAACACAGTAGCATAGAAGTCAAGGGTAGGATGGTCATCTAAACGAAGCCTTTGCTTTAAAATAAGCCGACAAAGTTACACATGAATATGAAGCAAACCCTCTAAACACTAGTAATAATGGTTTTAAAAGGTATCATTGCTGCAGCCACAAGCACACAAACATTGCATAGAAATTAAATACCTTTACCTATTTCACCTTAGGAGTTTTGTCCCCTCTCAATGACTGTCATGTGTTTACACTTCCTGAAGTGTAAAGATGAAACCATGATGAGGCGGTTACATTAGTCACTCTCCTCCTCATATTGTTTTTTGGTACTGGTTCTGGTTGGATTAGATTCTCCACGTAGAGACAATTTGAGTGGTCTCACAGTAAAGCACAGTTTAATTTGTTTATAGGTTTATATGTGCCCTGGCAGGACAAAATGTTATGTTTTTCCGTTCGGTTTGATCAGGATGGACACATTTTTCACATGTTCAGCCTTCACCAGGATCTCTTTTACAATGGCGTGTTGGAATGAAGAAGCTGCAGTTGGCAGAGCAGTGACTCACAGCCGACACGGCTTCGAGCAAGTGATAGAGTTTTCTGTTCGACTGAAAGTAGTGAAACAGAATGCAATGTCCTGCCCTGAAATCCTTTTGTGCTTTCACTCTAATGAAAACTGATCAACCAGCAAAAGCTGTGCGGTTCCACCAACCACACTCCCAATCTGAACAAGTGTTATATTAATTGGTTTTACAGGATTGTGCCAGTTATTTGATTGCGACGGCAATTAAATCTTCTGATTTTAAAACCAACATGCTGTGAACAAGAGGTGTGTTTTTGGAGAATATTGCGATACTGACCACTACTTCACAATGTTATTAGAAATGATTGCCAACACTAATCAGTCCCGCTGCTATTGTCCTATAAATTATCTCCTTTCGCTTTTTCTAAACTCATTTCTTTTCATACTTGGGGTCAAGGAAAGGAAATTTAATATGAAAAATTTAAGACAAAAATGTGCAATGTGAATACGACTTAAAGACACTACAAAAGTTTTCAGCTTTCCTCATTTTCTATTGGCTGTTAATTAGCATCCGTCTTGCATCAGGAAAAGACCGTCTTGTCTCATTTCTGGCTTTGTTTCTTTCTTCTCAATCTTACACCAATAATGTCATTTTTTCTTTCTTTACAGCAGGAGTACCCAACTCCTGTCCTCGAGAGCTACCATCCTGCAGGTTTTGCTGTTTTGTGGTACAACACACCTGATTCAAATGAAAAAGGTTCTTAAACCTGTTTATTAATGTGCCATTGGTTTGAGTCCCCGGTATTGCAGGGGGAAACACTAAAACCTCCAAGATGGTATCTCTTGAGGACTGAAGTTGGAGACCTATACCCTATGGTATCAACAATTAATGGAGGGGCAATTTTATCCTCACCCTAGCAAATAACATGATGTAACACTCAGCTTAGTTTTACACATTTCAACCCCCAGGGTCACGGGGGGGCTGGAACCTATCCCAGCTTTCAACGGGCGAGGGTGTACATCCTGGACAGGCGCCAGTCCATCGCAGGGCCAACAGAGATAGACGCACAACCACACTCACTCCTATGGGCAATTTAGAGTCTCTAATCAGCCTATCCCCAAGGTGCATGTCTTTGGACTGTGGGAGGAACATCCAAACTCCACACAGAAATGTTCCCGGTTGGAGCCCCGTTCACACCAAGGTTCGAACCGGCAACCTTCATGCTGCAAGGATTTCACACAGTAACCTGGAAATAAGGGTTGTATTTTGCAGTTTTCAACTTGGTATAAAAAATGCATATAATAGATGTCTCAGAGTTTTTTAAAGCTCTAGATGCCGTGGGGCTGTCCTGCCTGACACCCCGCTGCAGCATCGCGTGGACATCGGGGACAGTGCCCCAATGATATGCACATATAGTTCATAATCATACCATAAATGGGCAGCTGTGGCACATGTAGTAGAGCGGGTCATTTTCTAACCAGCAAGTTAATGGTTCAAGTTCTGGCTCTGGCGTCCACATGCCGAAGTGTCCTTGAGCAAGACACTGAACCCCCAGATGCTTCCGTTGCTGTGTCAACGGTGTGTGAATGTACGAGCGTTTGTGTGAGCAAATGTGTCGAATAATGTCAAAGCTCTTTGAGTACACTGATGTGTAGAAAATTCTATACAAGTACAAGACCATTTACCATAACAGTACAGGCACAAATGCATGGTTTGAAAAGGGGTTGGAGGAAGCAACCCTTTTAAAGTCCCAATCTCTCTCCTACCCACTCATCATAACCTATTACAATCATGTATATGCCTTATAATGAAATATAGACAATAAAAGGACAAACAGCAACTGACCCCACACCCACTTCCTTCTGACTCGCTGTGCTGAGGGCATCACTCTCTCTCTCTCTACGGGTACTTTCTCATCATTTTCTTTTTGAATGGTTTTTTTAAACTGGGCCAGGATAGTGCAGGATTTTAGTTCTCCTGATAACCCGTTCCATTAAGCTACTCCATGTAACAAAATACTCATAGAAATAAATATGGTCCTAATTTTAAAGGTCGATGTGCTTTTTTCATCCACTGAGATAATATTTATGATATATATATGTATATATATATCAATGGCATTTATGACATAAAGGGCAAAAAACACAATTCCTGTTTGTCCTGTTTGAACATGATAGAATGAACATATACTCGGGATCCAGAACAATGAAATGAAGGAACAAATTAATCTCCGTTCTAATGATTCATAAAAACATGAGTTTTAACCAACATAATGTTGAACTTCAGTACAACTTTACCTCGGGTCGTTTTGTTTTCTCAACATTTTATCCCCAGCAGCACGACCGGAAATCAAAATATAGGTATAAAATACCAGATAATAACTGAAACCCAGACAAAAATCATACTTATACTTAATTTGCTTTCATGTATACATGTGTGCAACAAGTTCTTGAAACAGTAATCACATACTTTTCCTATCGTGAAAACATTGCTAGAAAAATTAAGTTTTAAGTTCAAGAAGATACATCTCACCAAAAATGATCAATTAAATAAACTTTAATTGTACAGGAGGAGTACAGTGAGGCTTCAACCAGTGCAGCCATAATGAAACAATGGAAATTACATTAATATACATTAATGTACGATGAAGTATTAGGACCACACTGAAAATAATATTGCAGAGGATTTTTTTTCTTTCCTTCTTAACTTTGAAAATAAACTTGAAATGTCAGGAATAAAGTTAAAATAAAAATAAGGTAAAAAAAGAAAACAGAGGGCGATCACATACTAAATAGTTCTACTACCCCAAATAGCTGACTTCCTGTCTGATCAAAATAAAACAGTAGAAACAACTTACTAACAATAAATCCTTTATGCTATTAATGTTGTGAATAGATTCATGACTAAGGTAACAGTTTGCTAATGAAGTTTAACAGGTATTCTTAGTTAAACACGCCAATTATTTCCAATTTGATTTCTTTTACTTTATTCCCAAACTATTATTTGACTGTATATATTCTCGTTATTTTAACTTTATTCGTGAAACTGTATTTTTACTTTATTCTCAACATTTCAAGTGTATACTCAAAGTGAAGAAGAGAGGAAAAAACAATAAACCTCCTCCATGTTTTCCCAGTGTGACCCTAAAACTCCTTTGTGGCAATCTGTCTTTGTGTTCTTTTTAAGAAGAGAGAAAATGCTGTTTTTAGTCTGTCTGGTTTTTAGACAGCAGTACCTCCTGTAAGAGGACACAGGGTTTAACAGGTGCTGTCCTGGACCTGACGGGTCAGCAGCTAATGATGTCGGCTGGTGATGTCTGGTGAAGTTTTAAGGTTTTTCAACCATGTTCTGAGTGAGGTGGGGGACACTAAGTCCCTGCATTTACCTTGATGATCTTACACTCGTTAATGGTGCTTATCATAGTGGTAACCCTGAAACTTGTTGGTGGGTACCAGCAGTAAGGGATGTCTTTAGGAAGGGTCCTAATGAGCCTTTTTGGCCTGTGGGACTCTGAAGGCAGCTGATGAGTATCGACAGGTGAACAGATTGCAGCTTCAGAGGTCGCTGATGCAGAACCTTGGCCATGGGAGTTCAAAGCGACCATGAAGAAGGACTTCAGGACGGCTTTAAGGTGATTCTGGCCCACCATTTTGGTACCTCATCAGGTGAATGTGTAAAGTAGGGATGTGAAGGGCTGGATGCTCTGCTGGAGTGATTTGCAGTGCGAAGCGGGACCATGAGACATTTCTCCCATGAGTTGGTCATTTTTACCCACAATGCCCTGTGTTGTAGTCCGCTTTCTGTATGAGGTTGACTGAGGTATTCATACAGCAGGACTACATTTGTTTTATTCCAAACCTCCCTAAACAAAGCCATCCGAGCTGATTCACTTCTACGGTTAGATTTCCCATGCAGACATCGTGTGTCTATGTGCATCACAGACTGTCCAGATGCAATAATTCCACATTTTTCTGCTTTTTGGTTCCCAAAATAAGTTTAAATAATAGTTTAAATAGTTTAATGTGTTTTAGCATATGTTCATCAATGTCTAATGGTCCACGTCTACAGAACAATGCATCTAAAAAGGATGTTCTGCTGCTCCTACTTTACATGAAAACAGCCTGATGGATGATCAGACTGAGATCCGTACCAGATATAAAGTTTATGGATAGCTGACATCATTATGTGACTATAATGGTAAAAAAGATGTGTGCATTAACATAAAACCATGGAAAATAATTATTTTTGATTGTAAAAACAAATAGCTGGCAGTGTTGTTCAGTGACACAGTTCAGAAGATGGTTGTTTATCTGAACTTTTGTCTGATAAACATAACTTTTACTGTGAATGTGAAACACTGGAGTCTGGTACATCTGCTAGCAACATCTCAGCAGGAAGTCCATTCATCCTCCTTCTCTGAACGAGATCACCTCATGAAACCTCCTGACTGGAAGGTGCAGCTTCACCCAGCGGAGTCTCCTCTTCTTTACTTGACTTTTAAAAGTTTGACTCAAAATCTCTTTAACATAATTTCACAGATTAAGTTGTTTCGGTTTTACAACCCCGTGATCAGCTTCTAAATGCCTTTTGATCAAAGGAAAAGATTTCACAGGTCAGATAAGTTTCCATTTAAATCCCTTTTACTGAATCAGACACCAAAATAGGAAATAAAACATTCATGTCAGTTATTTATTTAACACATTTCTATAACATCTATCATTTTTAATTTAATTTAAATAAAGAAATAAAATCCCCAATTATGCACCCACCCTTTATATTGATTGTCTCCTTTTGGAGGGCCTTGCAGATGAGGTGGAACTGCAGTTTTTAGAGCTTTCACAATGGCTTCACTTAACGGCTGAAGGTTGTTGTTTCTCATCCACCAGCGTGAACCAGAAGACAGATGTGGACTGTAGGTGTGACAAACCTGTACTATGTGTATAAAGTTGTTGGAATCCATTCAAAATGTGATAGAGCATCTTCCTGCCTCAGTAATTACAGCTCTCCTGGGAAAACATGTCCCTCTGATGGCATTATGCGTCTTTATCATCCATTCCTGCATCAGCGGTACTTTCACACAGATGTGATCAGGGACAGCAAATCATATTTCTATATTATTTAACTTATATTTTTAATATTATTTTAGTATTATTTTAATTTTATTTATTTAGTTATTGTAAGAAATCAGATATTTACTGTAACTATGCCAGTAATACTTAAATCCTTTCCAGCAGCAGAGTCTGTGTGAGGTCTCCCCTCAACCAGGGATCAGCGGCTCCAGACCTTGAGGCCACATTGTCCTGCAATAGATGTCTGACTCAGTGAGTCATTCAGAGGCTTGTGCAGAACTGAAACAAATTATTGGGTCCATTTCATCAGAATCAGTTTTATCAGAGCTGGAGATGTTTCAAACCCCAGGACCAGAGTTAATGACCTCTTCTGCCCGAATCCAACACAAGGCATTTTGGATTGACATTGCTACCTGATTTATTACCAAAGTTAGTTAAACATACTTGCAGATTTAAAATATTTCAAAGGAGAGTATTTCAAACGTGTAGAATGAAAATAATCTGCTGCTCATGAGTAAAATCTAAGTGTTTTCACAGACTCTTGTGGATGTGTCCCCTGATGAGCAAATATAGAGATCAGTGTGCAAAGCTGATGCCTACTACCCCCCCCACACACACACACACACACCACCACCCACCCACCCACCCCACCCCCCTCCCCCCAAATAAGAAGAAGTAAGAAAAGTGCCTTTGATATAGTTGATATAGCAGAGTACTGCATTTCCTTATTATTGTTCTTTCCCACATTTGGCCTTAAAAATCTCCAGCTGATCGAAAATGCTGCAGCGATCTTCTGATGTCACCACATTTCTCTGCTCTCTTCCTTTTTAAATGTACTGAATTTAAGATAGTTTTCCTCACAAACAATGGACCAAGCTCCGGTGCATGTTAAAGATGTCATGTGTTCCCGACAGATCAGCTTTGAGACAGCAGATTTATGTGGTTCAGAGTCTCAGAGTAGACTGAGAGGCAGAGCATTTGGCTTTCAGTACCTTCGCTTATGAAGCCAGACCCCGGTTTGTGTTTGGGAGGCGGACCTTTAAAAACCTTTTTTTAAATAAATCTTATAGTTAGGAGCGGTTTGCCCTCCCTTAGACGGCTCCGTGATACACTGAGCACCTCATTCTCTTTCATCTCTTTGTTCTTCATTTTTCCCATTTAAACTTAGGACTTTATTAACTTGTATTTCTCTTCTATTTCATCAGGTCTTCACGTCTGCTCAACCCCCTCTCAACCCCGAGCCATTCGAGGCAGACGGTCGTCCTGGTTTCTCGTGGATTTTTCTTCCTGTTAAAGTTTTTTCCCCAGTTTCACTGCCGCTTACAGTTTGTGTAAGCTCAAGATGGGCAACAGAATCAGAATTGAGATTTGATGCAATCAGTTGGTTTCCTTAGCTATTAGTGTTTTTTACTGGCTTATATAAACACAGATTGGATCACAGTGAATTAGCTCCAATTGATTTGATTTTAAAATGCCCTGAGATTAAGTTGTAAATTGGTGCTGTACAAATAAAGCTGAATTGATTGAATTTAGTGTATTTAATGGTCACTCGAGACCACCAACTTCGATTTGTAATACTTTGTTTTTGCATCTCCTCCAAGCTCACTGTCTGAATGAGACATCAAAACTTGGAGGTGAAGTGTTTATTTCCATAAAAACTCAGTAAAGGCATGACAGTATCAGGGCAATCATAGCTGAAACGGATACTTATTTACATTTATTAATGGAGCAGAAATGAGCCTTTGCTATCGTAAAACCGACCTACAGTTACTCCTATTCAGTTACTTCTGGGTCATTTCTTACACAAAATACACATAGTTACTTTTAAGCCAATTCGCTAAACCAGTAGCACATTATTAAATTTTACTAAAGGTTCCACATGTGGAACGGTTTGGTCTCTAGTGGGTCAGACCAGTAAAAATAACAGCATAAAAACCCATCAATAGCTTTTAGGTATTTACCCTTTTGAAAACTAAGAAGTACAATATCAAGATGTTTACTTTGAATAAACTTTAATAACAGTTTTATTTTAATTTAAACATTTTTATATTTGTTTTGATATTTTATCATAAAACCTATAAATTTAAAGGATCATATGCATAAAATATTTTTATTTTAAATCTATTATAAAAAGGGGACATTATGCAAAATGCACTTTTTAAATAGATGTTTTTTGCGCACTTTTAGGTGTATAGGAATGCAGAAAATGTACATTTATTACCTCCTGATGCTGCACATATATCTTTATATACCTCTACCTTGTTTGTCAAATTCTATAAAAAACTGTACATAAAGTAATAAATCAACATCTAATAAAAAATTTAATTTGATACAATTGATAGGATTTTTGTGAAAATTATTCAGCTTATACATCACTTATTGAAGTAATGGATAGAATACATACTGCCTTAAATAATAAGGAATTTGCCATTGGAGTATTTGAGGACATTTCTAAAACATTCAATACAGTGAATCATAATATTTTGCTTTTAAAACTTCATAAATATGATTTCAGAAATATTGTATATAAATTGCTTTCAAACTATTTGTCAGATAGAAAGCAGTATGTTTTCATCAACAATTATGAATCAAGAATTAATCTTATCAAATACAAAGTTCCACAAGGATCAATATTGGGACAATTGTTGTTTACTATATATATAAATGATTTTGCTGCTATATTTCTGCATTTCCATTGCTTTTTGCAAATCATACTAATCTTTTAATTTAAAACATAAATATAGCTACTGTAATAAATTAAATCATAATCTAATTATTCAAATTGATTTAAAGCAAATAAATCAATGTAAAAAAATCTAGTTTTATTTTGCTGGAAATAAAACATAGTAAGAAATAATGCAAGTTCCATCTGCATATTTTTTGGGTGTCTGGATTGATGAGAAACATAGCTGGAGAAATCAACTTGGACATGTCTGCAAAGAGATTATTTTTGTTCATACTTCATGTCTTGTTATACTACAGTTTAATTTATGCCTATCTCACTTATTATAATATTGTTTGGGGAGCAACATTTACAATTCAATTAAAAACGTTTTCTGTAAGAAAAATATTTTGTGTAATGTTACGACCCCGTTTGGCAGAAAGAGTTGTTGTTTTAACCACAGAGTTGCGCGTTTGTAAAGGTAGTGAAAAATTGATTTATTATGGCGAAGAGGGTATCGGTACACAGACCACCAGAGTTAGGGTTCACAAAGTTGATCAAATCAACAAAGGAATATAACAAAATCCTAACAATGGCCAAATTCCCAAGGTATGCAAAAATACAATACAGGCCTGAATAAAATAAAATATAAAACAGACCTCCTAAAAATGTTAACAAAAGGAAGAGCAGCTCCAATAACTAAGGTTATCAATTATAAAAAACAAAATGTCTGGTAATAATAATTACAAACAAACCAAAACTCTATGTAAATGTACAAACAATATATATTTACAAAACTACAACTTATCAAATAACTATTTACAAATACAAACAAACAAAACATATAAACAGAAAACCAAGTAGTTTTAACACTACTGGAACTAAACTATATACACATACTAAATACTAGAATCCTAAATACTTAACTAAGTGTAAATACCAAAAAACAAATCTAAACTAAGCTAAACACCACAAAAGAGCTAATATACAAAGTGCACCACAAATACCAAGCCGAAGTCACAAAGGTCAAAAGTCTGCAGATTCTCAAGCCTAGGGCCGTTTCTCAATTCAGAGACTGCATACATACCTCCAATTACCCAGAATTCATTGCGCGTCAGATAGAAATGAATAAAAATTGGTTCATTGTCTGCGAGGACGTGTTAAAAATAAATATATAAACGCATATTTGTCCCAGCAGACAAGCGGGGACGGC
>JBAMIG010000021.1:20146672-20158778 GCA_037177335.1 Kiunga ballochi
GCAAAGGTTAAACAACTTCCTAGCTACAGCTGTCACTCAAAAACTCACCGGCCAATCAGAATGCGCCCCCGAAAGAGCCCCGCCCATGAAAGGTTTGTGTCAGAACTGAAACCAAAAACTGTGAACCGCAACCAAGAGAGAGAGAAGAGAGAAAGAGGATGAGGAAACTGCAAACAAAACTAATGAATTTAACTGAACAAAAGCTTAATTATTTTCATGATGATTGATATTTATTAATTTTGAGATCATTTATTTTGCTTGAGTTTTAGAAAGTTTTGGTTTAAATTTAGTTTTTTTGCTCAAGTTTTTAAGTTTTGATTGGAATTTTTGAAACAAATCTGATTCCATACACATTCGTTTGCTGCAGATCCAAGAGAATCTCCCATTGCTAAACTATCACAGAGATTAGCTTTTGCAGTACAGAGCCGGTGTGACGGTTAAAAAGTGAAAGCTATATCCACACAGATACAATCTGTTTATTTATTGGCAGCCTGAAAACACCAACCTTTCAAACAAGGTCCATGCATGAACAAAGGGGGGGATTATGTAAATATGACACACAATAATACTTTAAAACATATCCATAGTATAAAAGGTACGTACTGTGCCACACTTTGTGCATACAATCTATCTGTTCTTGTATTGTGTGCTTTAATGAGGTCTGTGAGCTCGAGGAGCTGCAGTAGTTGATTAGTTCATATCCATTCGGATAACCTTGATTTTTTTTCCAGCACAATTAATGAAACATGCCTGAGAAACGCTGAGGGCTACATGATGAGAATTCAAAAGACACGACAAGAAGCGAGCTAATAGAATCGCTACGTGCATGAAGAGGGTCTTCCATGAAAACAGATGGAGAAACAAGGTTCTTCAGGATTAAATCGTGTTGACATGTTGAAGAGATTAATGCGGAGAGGAGGTGAGCTCTGTGACGTGGTGCATCATGGTTAAACCATGACACATAAACATACGTATGACGCACGCTTAGACATGGTACTAACGAGTCCAAAAAATAAACCTTCACATCATCACGCCACCAGCAGCCTGAAATATTGATCCAAGGCAGGATAGATTTGTGCTTTCATTGTGTTCTGGTCCTACTCTGGTCCTAGCATGTGAATGTGGGGCTGAAAAGGAGACTCATCAAACCAGCAACATGTTTCCATCTTCTAATGTGCAGTGTTGGTGAGTCTGTGTGAAATGTAGCCTCAGTTTCCTGTTCTTAGCTGCAGGATCGGCTCCCGGTGTGGTCTCTGCTGTGTGTTCGGAGAGGATTTTCTCCATTCCCTGGTTTATAAAAGAAACACGTTTTAGGTCCAGAAAACTGCTCACAGGATATTTTTCTGACCATTCTCTGGAAACTGGTAGTGTGTGAGGGTTCCAGTAGATCAGAAGTGGCTGCAATGAAAAACAAGCCACGTTCAAAGTCACTGAATCCCTCTTTGTTCCCCATTCTCGTGCTCAGCTTGAACTTCAGCAAATTGTCTTCACCACAACATGACTAAATGCATAGCGTTGCTATGGTGACACTGACTGGCCTGTCACTGAAATCCCAATAAAGGTTGTAAAAAGCCCGACGCTGCGTGTCACCCAGTCTCGTCTTCCAGCTATAAATAGATTGGCCTCTTCTTGAGGCTCTTTCAGGAGATCTCCCGGCTTCCACAGTGAAACTTAAACAGATGGCCCAGAACATCGCAGCACATTTGCTGTTAGATCAGCCCAATCACCGCCAAATGCCAGCAGTGCCAGATCATGTGTGTCTAAACTTCTGACTCATGAGCTCTTTCCCCAACAGACTGCTGTCAAATACAATACTCTGACATCATGGGAGAGGCGGGGTTCACCCTGGAGAGGTCGTCTGTCCATCACATGACCCAAATACCCAATAATGCCCAATTTGTTTCCTTTTTTCTTCCCATTTTATTTATTCTGTGTGCTTTTTATGTATACATTCTTTTAATTTAATTTATTTTGTTTTGTTAATACTGTTGATCTGTTTTATCTATTATTGATCTGTTTATCTGTCTGTACTGTTTATACACTCAATAGCAACATTGTTATTTTTATTCCCATTTAGAAGACAAGGTAGGGAAAATGGGAACAATTTCCACTGATGCTAAAAGAAATGTTAAGACACTTGCTCTGGGTTTATTTTTTTATGTAAATAATTAAAATAACACGACTTAGTAACTGCTGGAGAAGCAACATTTACTTTTCATGCAGTTTATATAATGTGTGGCTTCTGTTTAGTGAATGGAAAGCAGGTTACTGTTATTAGTAATGTTTATTATTGTTCCTAAGATGCTAAATGACTACTTGTGAATGTCTGACTAGTTACAGGAATTTAGCCTTGTTCGGGAGTTTTAAATGCTCTTTTCATCAGGGCTGTTTAAACAGTTTTTATTATTAGTATTTAGTTGTCTAATTATTTCTATTTATTTAGCAGATATTTCACAAGCAGGACACTTGTGAACCTTTTAAAAAGCATGATCCTATTTTAAAAGGAAACTGGCTATAAATATGACACAACAAGCCTCCTGAAACACTGTGGTTATTGTGACATGTATTTACATATAGTTGGTATGATTTTGTGCCGCTTTTACTTCAGATCTCTGAGGGGAAACCCTGAGGTGACCCATTCCTGTCAAAATGCTAACATGCCAGACTAAATGATGCATGGTCAGAGACCAGAATAAAATGTCTTATTATAAACACACTCACCTTGCTACAACTAATACCTTCTCCTTCTGCAGGAGTCTCCTCTCCTCTGGGATGAGCTTCCGGTGCTGCTCAGACAGGAAAGCCTCATCCGGACCGAAAACCCGGGAGTAAAGTACCCGACTCTCCCTCGCAGACAGAGTACCGACAGGCTGCACGGTGTGGATCAGGAAACATCGCACCATGGTGATGAAAATTAAATAAAAAATGTTTAAAAAGCCCTTTGTTTATCACAAACTCTCAAGTTGCTCCCTTTGCAGCTGGTGATTGTGCACTTCCGCGTTAGTCAGCTGACTACTTTCGGCTTCCGTTGCAGTGTATAGTATAAACCAGCAGGTGGCGCTCGATGTTTTTTCCTTTGCTTTTCTCTGCTGATTTTGTCATTGAATGAATTTGACACAATGAAGATGCTGTTTAAGGTCAAATTGTACATAAAATATCTCCACACATGTTCATTTACTTAATATTTTTGCTTAAAATGCTTAATACTTTTTAAAACTTGGCTGAATATGTTCAGTGGGATTCAGTAATTTAGCTATTGTGTAATAATAATAATAATAATAACAATAAAAGAGAAGAATAAACTAAATATTTTTATGTCTTTTTTTAAAGTCTTGCAATAAAGATGTTGTGGTAAGATTTGGATTTTGTTGGACGAATTATAAAATAATTAAAAACATCTTGTTTACATGGTAAATGCAAAGGTTACTATAAAAATAGTTTACATAGATTTACAGCAGTGTTGTATCATTGGACAGAAGGAGGCTGCAGAGACAGAGGTTGATTGAGATCATCAACTCCGGGTCTCAGCAGCAGATAAACAGAGGCAGGTGTTGATGCAACAGCTGCTACTGGTCATGCTTCTTTACTCTGACAGGCCCTGCTCAGTGTCTTTGTCTGTTTTATATGTGTTCCTTCATGTGTGGAGGGGAATACACTGCAACCTTCCTGTTAGCTCCTTTATCCTCAGTCCTGCAGGGACCAGTTGGGACTGTAACACATATGTTGTGAGGAGGTTATAGTCCAGGCTGTAACTGAATCTGTAACATAAACAGACACCAAACAGTCCTGCTTCCAGGACGTGAATCAGTACAGATTTGCATTTTCATGGAAAAACTCCATTGATTTAAAGTTGCAGGGAATATATTGCAACCTGTTTTATTTTGTGTTTGTTTCGTTTTGTATTCAATATATTATCATTGGATTCACTTTGTATTAAATTAGTGAATTTTGTAAAGATTCAGACAATTCTTAAAGAACATTTCTGTCTGGATTTTGCTTTTGTTTATGCAGTAAGATCTAGGATTTGGTTTCTTCCTGGCTTTTTTTTATCGGATGGTCTTTGGCATGAAAGAAGCCCACAAATATGTACTGCTAAACGTCCCTCAAATTCCTGTGGAAAAACCTCTTATTCCTTTAAATGTGCATTAAAGTCAATTCTGCTTTATTTTGTATTGAGCCATTTCAACACAATGTCACCTTAAAGCACCGTAAAGACACCCAGTTCAATTCATTCATTATAATACAAATATAACCCATTTAATAAGAATTCCCTGAGAATTTCTATGTCTATAATGTACATATATAACTCAATTAATGGTATGTGCATGTACTTTTGATTATTATTTTACAAATAGATCCAAAATAAGAAATGCAGCAGCTATTTGCTGATCAGGTTTCAAATAAAAATAGAAAAGATAAAAAAAAAAGCAAAGGAAAGGAGTAAATTTAATCTGATTTTCTTTCAAATTTAGCTCCTGAACCTGTGTGAGTGAAGGGTAACAGTGGAGAGGAAACATTTACCAGCAAGAAAAAGCTCTAAGTTGCCCATCTGCCTCTAATCTTAGAGGATAAAGAGGACAGACACCACAACTAGACCAGAGATAGCTGCAGGAAAACGAGATTCAATAAAGTTAGATATTTATACGCAGAAAGTAAATTATTTAAAAAGTGCAGGAAGGTGCTCAGTGCATCATGAGACATGAGAGCAGTCTTAGCATATAGAAGTACAAATAAAGGAATGGGAAAAAGTCTTAATTTTAAGCTTTATCATAAAGAAAAACATTTACCCGAACCAGAAAAATCACCTTAGTTACTCTGAACAGAGGAGCCTGATGACTGAAGGCTGCGTCTCCCATTCTGCTTTTTAGCCAAGGACATTTCGCTGGTCTGGGGAAATGATGAAACACTCCACCGACCTTCAGGTTGGTATAAAAATAGTTCATTAAGCCACCTAAATTCAGTACATTGTGAAATTTACAAAGCATGGAAGGATTATTACAGTTTCTCTGTAGTAAATGAACAAATAAAAGAAGAAATCTGAGAGAAAGTTCAGCGTCTAAAGAGAAGAGCAGAATCTCTAATCCCTCGGTTGGCCTTGGATCATTTAAAACAGAAATCATGTGGAGTTCTCTAAGTACAGATGCATCTGGGATGGACCATTACCCGCTTTTTTTTCCTTGAAGATGAAGACACTGCACCCTAAAGGCTAAAAAAAAATCCTCCAGACTCCATGATGGTGCTGTGTTGTATCAGCACTCGCTCTGCTCCTGTGCTCGCTGCAACAATGCAGGAAAAAAGAGTTTTTCTCCGTCGCTTTGGTGCATTTCTCACATCACTGTTTACATTTGCACAACAGTTTCATGCATTTCTCACAACAATCAGTACAAACTGCAAAACCTATATTGAAAACATGCAAAAGCGTATCATTTGCTCAAAATGGGTTGTTCATTCCTCTAAAGCAAATATTCATGTTGAATTTGGGTGCAAGCCTTGACTTGTCTAGATGCTGTGACATATTTATAACATTTACACCATATTTGCAAGAAAAAGGGACTAAATAATCTTCAAGCAAGAATGTTTTTTAAGAGCTTTAACAAGGAATGGTCACTTTACAAAACGGTCAGCAGGAATGTGTTGCACTGATGAATTACATGTAGGATGGAAGTAGTTACCTATAGTACCGTCAGCTGCTGACCCGAAACCACTGGATCCACTCGCAGATAAAAACACATTTATCATGAAGAATTTTGTCCACCAACAGCTACCGTCCAACCGACAACTGTACTTGGGCTATTTCTGAGCCCGTCTTTACCACTAGTAGTTTTTACACAATGTACCTTTAAATGTCAAAGTAAAGTGTAGAAATATCAGGTTTTTGTACTTCAAATTATATTTTATTCCATATTATTCTGCTGTAGCTTAATTTGGTCTAATTTAGTTTATATGTTCGAGTATATTTAGAGGTTTTATGTGGCTTTTTTTTGCTTACCATTATTTTCCTTATTAGTTTAAATGTTCTAATATAGTAAATTGCTATAAATAAACTGATTTTGGTCATCAGACGTGTTCTACATGCTGTAAACGTGTTTGAGTGCAACTTGGGTTGTTTGTGTTGTATCATTTACTGTAGCTGTGATGTAGAAAAGGATACGCTGCACCCATTTTGGTCAAATACAACAATATTTGAAAGAATCCACATTGTCAGAGGATCAAACTGGTGCCAAGTTTCAGTCCAATTTATAATCAGGCCAGTAAAACCAACACTACCAGTACCTGGATGAGAGTTTTCCTGCAACGCCCACATGCA
This sequence comes from Kiunga ballochi, assembly GCA_037177335.1. NCBI lineage: Eukaryota > Metazoa > Chordata > Actinopteri > Atheriniformes > Pseudomugilidae > Kiunga > Kiunga ballochi. The sequence continues at coordinate 20,152,980 of JBAMIG010000021.1, forward strand.
GAATGATTTACCAGTTTCTACACATCAATGATGGAGCAAACTGGCAGGATCATTTTAGCCAAAATCCCAGAGAGGATTCAGTGTGAAAGGAAAGTTCAGGATCCCACCCATTACTTACCATAGTGTTTTACTAACACTGTCAGTATCATTTCATTATTTTTTATTTTGATCATTTGAAGCTTTAAAATTGAGCTCCAGCTTGTGTCAAAATCATGAAACAGTTCTAACACGTTTCTGGTGTTTATGAGTCACACATCCTCATGATGAAACAACGCCCCTGAATAAGAACAACAGGATGTGGTGAAGAGAAGCAGAGTTATACGGACCAATGACGATGAGAGCTGCAGGTTTGAAATAAAGGAAGCTAAAAACAAAACAGCGGGTAAAAAATGTCTCTGTATGCTCTGTAGTCCCAGCTGGGTACAATAACATCCTGCATTGTGCATGTAGACCATCTCCAACAGGACTGAGAGCAGAAACACAAGCGGGAAAAATACAAGTTTTAAATCCAGCAATCAGTCAGAAGCAAAGTTCCTTCTTCCACAAACCCAACCGGCTTTGAAGCCACAGCGTTACACTGCCTGTGTGTCGTACGTGTCAACCTGAGAGGCCCTTTAATTTACAAGCTGATCTCTCAGTTTGCTGTGAGTGTCAGAGGACAACAGCTCCCAGCAAGCCGGTGCAAACAGAAGACAACCCGCTAAAAAGGAAGGTGGAAAAGGTGGAACCATGAAGGAGTCAGTTACAAGATGGGTGGGATCATTTTGAGAGAAACCCTGGAGGCTACAAAGGGCCGTGTCTACATTATACAGAGACAGATTTGTATTTAATCTAGTGGCAGATCTGTGACTCATCAGCTGCTGGAGTCTGGGAATATTTTCAGGTCTTTTGAGTCCAAAAGATTGATGTACTGCTTTCACATTTTTATATTCATACACAACCATGCAGGGTACCGGAGAAGAAACACTGAGTTTTATTATATGCTGATGATACACAGCTTTATTAAGGTGTGAATGCTGGAAACATGGCTTGGTCCCAATTCATCCATACTGCCTATCCACTTCTGGGTTGGGGTGGTTGGAGTCTACCGGGTCACCAATCCATTGCAGGGTGTTCGGGAACTGTAAACATCCATCCATTATCTGCCGCTTATTCCTTGAACGGGGTCGCGGGAGGAGCTGAGACAGGGTACACCCTGGACCAGTTGCCAGTCCATCCCAGGCCCAAACTAAAACAACATTTTAACTGGATTTCTCATATTTTACTCCAAAACTTGTCAATAAACTCTAATCCTCCAGCTTGTCAGCAAATAATACAAGATAATGAGTAAAAACACAGAAGGTGCACCACTGGTCACTGTATTTGATCCACTTGTGAGAATTGGGTTGGATTCCTTGTTATCCTGATTTACGGTGTCATCAATTCAACAAGAATTTGGCAAGACTCTGAGATCTTGCTCCATATGGACATGCTGGCATCCATGATGAGAATCTGTCGGTGACCGTGGAGTACAGTGAACTCATCATGTTCAAGAAGCTACCTGAAGATGATGTGGCTTTTTAACATGCTTTATTATTGTGCTGGGAGACTGGTCACCATGAACTCATTGGTCCTATCATTTATTCATATTTCTGCACTGGCTTCCAGGAAAAGTAAGGAATAATTTCAAACTCCAGCTCTGTCTTCAACAAATCACAACACGAAGAGTTTAATTTTTTTAATTACACCTATATGATGGTACGATCATGGGCCTTCAGCTTCTCTAACTGGGAACTTTAATGGACTTGTGATGGTTGGTGTTATACATTATGCGTGGAGATGTTTAAAATAATTTGTCACATTATTCTTTTAAATCAAGCATGTCAATAATTTGATAATATCAAATATATTAAAAGGTATAACTGGAACTGGAAGAAGATGCACATGTGTTTTACATACAGACCCAAAAATCTTTTTTGTATGAACAGTAATCTGATCTACTCTGCATTAAAGGTTGTGTTGGAAACATAAATGCACTTCATTTTCCACACAGCTTTATCCAACTCTACATAGCTGCAGCCTAACCCGGTAATCCATGGGTTTTACTGGGTTAGGGTTTCAGGTCGCCAGTAGAATAAATATCACATTAAATTAGGACCTAACAAGAAACCCGTGTTGTAAACCCAAATTTTTGACTTACAAGTGGAGACCAGATAAAATTCTCCTAATGCGTGACGATATAGATGTGTAACTTTGTAACCATCTTTTTTTGTTGTACATTTTACAGCTACGACAAAAATAAACCAATCCTTTTAAAATCAGTTACTAAAATAAATGTCAGGTTTTTGGAAATCCAGCTGTTTGTTTTTAATCTCCAGGTTTAAAGTTTGGTGGAAAACAGTGAAAAATGTGAACCCAACAACATGGAGTAGTTATGAGTGGGTGTTGCATCATAAATGGCGCCTGGAAAAAGCTGCTTATAGTCCTGATAAGTTTTATTCTGCACCTCTGAAGTTTGACCTTAAGTTGTGTAAAAAAGAACCAACACAACACTTTTCAGTCAAACGGTTTGCTGTAAATGAGTTCATAGAAATGCACTCACTCACTTATCCCACAACCGCTTGACTTCTGAGGAAAAAAAAGCCCTCAGATTTCAAACGTTGGGAAACAGCAGCGTCGCTTTCTGACCTTTGCCTTTAGATGGGTCACGTTTTCACAGCACGTGGTGCCGTTTCCCCTTCCTGCAACAGAAGTGTCAGGACATGCCAGGCGCTGCCTCTGCAGAGAGGAATGTGTGTGTGACTTGTGTGTGTGGGGGGAAACGACACGTGTTTTAACAAAGAGGCCACTCCCAAGGCCGGCTGAGAAAGGGAGGGAGAATTTGAAGGGAAAACAGAAAGATAGGAACCGCTCTGTCTGCAGGAAAACCAAGTCCCGCCTTTGCAAAGCAGATAAACAGACATGTTTTTCTAAGAGTTTAAATATGGACCAAAAACAACCTGCTTTTATATCAAATACATTGGAGTGGATAAAATGCATAAAAGTCTTTTGGCATGCAATTCCTGAAGCCCCAATAAACAACTCAGCACAAACTATATCAGGACGCACATTGGATCTTTATTTCAGCAGCTTCCCCACCAGCCTGCACCGAAATATGAAAGCCACCCTACTCATTAAAACCGACGTTAGCTCTGCAGCAAGACATTTTCTCTGGAAATCAAGGAGCCAAAGCAAAACAGAAGATGCCCTTTAAAAAAAAACCTTCTCATATTCTCTCACCTGCGTCATCAGAAAGACACTAACAGGTACATTAGCTTGCTTTGGTTTCTGAGAAGAAGCGTTGCAACCAATCAGGACGGAGCACACAAATGATCCAATTGGCTTCTTCAGAAACGTAACAAAATAATGTTGAATAAAAAAAAACAACTCATTTTAAAAAAAAATGACAATAAAAGCACCTCGCCAATTTAGAGTATTAATTAAGTGCTTAAAGGAAATAAGACAAATGAGAGTACAACTGAAAACAGACTGCAGTTTGTATTATTATTGCAATCTGTTTAAAAAAATCTCTTTAAATTCTGTATAAAAGTTATCTGAATATTTGGGGATTAAAAAAAAAACCAAAAAAAAAAACCAAAGTAAAATAAGAAAATGCCCATTTCTGCTGGTGTGACACCAAAAGGTATTTCCTGGTTGGAGGGGTGAGGCGTTGAGCTCAGCGAGGAAGAGGTGGCGAGTCTGTCCATGAGGAAGGAGGTGCTCACATGTTCTTCAGACGGCAGTACATGTCTCTCTTGCTGCGCTCCCCGGCCCAGGTGCGACTTTTGTGGCGAAATTTACGCATCTCCTCCTTGAAGTCTTCGTGGTGCATGGGCCGGTAGGACTGCGGCTCACACTGGGACTGCAGGAGGAGGAGAGAGAGAGCGATGAAGAGGAGTAAGTAGGAGCTGATGAACTACACATGATGTGAATCCAGACGGCGATCATCACTGCTGGACAGTGACGATATGAAACCAACCTGGTGATGAGGGAAGAAGTCTTTGTAGCCGCCCTTCAGGACGTACAGCTCGGGGTAATGGAGCTTGGGATACTCATTCATGGCTCGGTCTCGCGCTCGAACGAAGCGGCACATCCGAGGACCGCGCTCCGACGAAAACTCGCAGTGGAAGACGACGATGACCCGTTTCTTTGGACAGGAGGGGGCGATGGGGGTTTTCAGGAGGTAATCCTCCACCTGGTCTTCATGGTGCAGGTTCAGAGCGCCCTGAGACAAACAGGAAGTCAGGCCGTTTCCACGCTGCTCCATGGCTTTAGGAGGCTCCTCATAAGCCGGCACACTGACTCACCTTGATGTGTCCGCCGTCAAACTCGTAGGGAAAGCGGCAGTCGATGACGATGACTTGCTCAACCAGATCAAACTTGCCGGTAAGAGCTGCCACCATCTTAACACAAAGAAACACGTGTTCAGTCAGACTGGGCGGCCTTTAAATCCCGCTGAGCATTATCCAGGGAAAGAGTCTGCTTACCATCTCTGAGGTAATGTACTTGAGGTCTTGATGTTTTCCTGTTACTGTTGGTAAAACAAAAGGCTGAAAGACAAGAACTGGATTAAAAAAAAAGCAATTCCCTTTATCCAAGATTCACAGCAGAGGCGTTTGCAGTCCCCCTCACCTCAGAGAAATCTCCTATTAGCTCACGGGAATCATCCTGCCCGTCCAGCAGCTTCTCGATATCAGTCTGACAGAAAGACTTGGACCTCTGCAGCAAGCAATCCTGACGGAGGCAGAAAGGAGAGGCTAAGGGAGGCGGCAGCCATTAGCAGGAAACAGGTGATGAAGAGGTCTGTGCTTTGTTAAAACACATCACATTCAGAAGGTTTTTCACTTTTGCTGAAGTATTATGAAAGCGCTGCTTAAAAAGGGACTTTCAGAGCCTCTTTATTATCCGGTTATTAATGACGAAGCCGTACCCTCCTGGTAACCGGGTACATCTGCCAGCATGGGGAAAGAATAAATGAGAAAAAAAGGAAAGTTTCTGAAGGCCAGAATGAGAATGTGCCAAGCTGGATGGGATGTCCCTGCAGCTCACTGGCTAATGGACCACAGTGAAACTGGAGCCTGACTTTGACTGAGTGGTGTAGAAATTAATAAAAGGACAGAATTAAATGACAAAACCTGAACAATCAACCTCATTTTATGAACAATGAGTGATAGAATTGTTTCTTCCCTGCTTGTGTGGAGGACAACTGCATTAAACAACATGTTTGTTACATGAGGTCATGTGACGGCAAGCCGTACTTCCTGCCGCATGTCGTCCTGTGACTGTTCATCTTGGCTCCAAGCAGAGAAAGAGTTGGTTTTCAGGGCAGATTTGCTCAATAATAATAATAAAAAAAAAAGCCTTTTTAATTTAATCCCGGTTTGTTCGTTCGATTGTGAAACTGGTCTTCCTCGCTTCAAGCAAAGCTTTGGGTGTTCAGCACAAAGAACCATTAAAAAAGAAAACCTAAATGTGTGTGCGTGTTAAAACAGCTCGCAGTAAGACCAGGAAGAGCCGCCATTGATCCAAAATCACCAGACTCTGAAGCTGTTTGAGAAAGTCAAGTTGTTCTGCATCAAGCAATAAAAATGCTAGTTTTCTTCTTCTTCTGTGGCCAGAATGATGCACCGCCACATCTAGAAGTCATCTAAAGTTCTTGACTTATTTTAAATGCAGCATGATCACAATCTCTGTGTGTGTGTGTGTGTGTGAGTGTGTGAGTGTGTGAGTGTGTGAGTGTGTGAGTGTGTGAGTGTGTGAGTGTGTGAGTGTGTGAGTGTG
>JBAMIG010000021.1:20210278-20221136 GCA_037177335.1 Kiunga ballochi
AATATAAAATAAAATAATATAATATAATTTAATATAACAAAACAAAATATAATATAATATAATATAATATAATATAAAGCAACAATTATTTGGCATTATCTTCTCCTCAGTATAAAGTTGTTATAAGCTGGTACACTGAGGTTGTGAAGCATTTCCCTTCACTGATTACTTAATGACCGTAATGTTCACATTAACATGTCTCTGCATTACAAGTTGCTGTTCTCTGTAAACGTATGGTTCCTCCTCCTCATTGACGGCTTGACCCACAACAAGCACCAGGTTCTCCTCCATATGAGGGTCAGCAGAGATCGCTTACAGTCCTTTATTGCAAGTCACAATCTTACAATCTGTTGCCATAGCGATCTCTGGCTCTAGCTGATTCACACTGATCTGTGGGATTCAAAGCAACAGAAGAAGTTCGGTGGTTCAAATGGAAATATGTGGCACAAGCTATCAGATGAAAGTTTGCATAATACATGCATGAAAACAACACGAGATGTAAAACCACTTTATATGTTCCCAAATCGTTCTTAAAGGCTTTAAACGTTCTCCATTTGGTGCTAATGTGCAAAAAGAGCCAATTTGGCAGATTAAAGTCTAATTTGAGGTTTGCATCTCCTAATATTTGAACCTGAGACAGATGGCTGTTGGAGCTGGAGGCAAAATCCTAATCAGGCATCTTGCTAGGTGTGAAATGGGGAAGTGGGACAAACTGAGTAGGCGGGGTGTCCAGGGGAGGAGGGCATTCATGTTGCTTATTGGGAAGATCTTTTTTCCCCTTTTTTCATCTGCTATCCTTGCAAAAGTGCAAAAAGGACTTGTGAGAGAAAAACAGGCCCCTCCGTGGAGCGAGCGATAGTTTTTCACAGGACCGTTGGCGGCACATATGTCTGAAGTTTTTTGCCATATGGCTGTCTGAGCTATTTCCAGTGGTAATTAAATCCTAAACATTTTAAAGCCAGAGCTGGTTGGCTTGTGTTAGCAAGTCATTTGGCACAGAGGAAACAAAGACTAAGATGAAGAGAAAAACAACATTTTTGCTTAGCCAATTAATGAGCACAATGACACACACACACAGGCAAAAAGGCTAAAGTTAGACCTTAGCCTGCTGGCCTGGATGGCATCAGGGGCAGTGAATGATAGTTTGTTCCAGTAGAACAGGTTACGTCATTACCAGCCGATTGGCAATCCCTCTTACCAGCAAATATTAGGCTTCTACAATTATGAGAACAGAACATGAGCAAGTGTTGGTGATGACAGTACGCTTCACGTATACCACATTGTTACAACATACGGACATCTTGAAATGTGGTTCTCTGCAAGTTACCAAGGATTAGTTTAGAAAAACCAGGCCTGCAAAAGTTCCTTTGGAAAATGATGCTGGAAAACAGTTTATAATAGCGCTGAAAGCTGTACCAACGCAGATCACATCGTTTTATTTGGAAAGACCCGAAAGGTCAGGAAGACTCACTGAAATGGAGTTATATACGGCAGATCTGGGTAAAACAGATAGGCCTACTCAAAACAAAAAATATTATCACAAAAACCGGAATTTCTTTCATTATTACTCATTGTGTGTACTTCCTCGGTTACAGCCAGATATAGTTGAAGTAGCCGTAGCAACTGTTTTTCAGGCTTTCTAAAAGTCAATTATTTATTTCTTTTCATTGCTTTTTAATCCTTCTTAGTCCTGTATTTTTACTTCACCAGAGAAGCATGTTCTTGTTTTAAGTGTTTAAGTCCAAACAATCCTGCAACATTTAGTAGCAACCCTTCTCCAACACGTCTGAATCAGATTAATGACCTCTACAGAGATGAATGACAGGTTCATGAGGGGATTCAGCCACTTGATTCAGTAATGTAAGGGTGTGAAGTACCTGAGATATCTGTGGGAAGAGGTTGATGGCGAGCAGTAGAGCCAGGCCAAATGCAGCGAGACATCAGATTGGACAGGCAGGACAAACATCCGATGTCTCTGCAGGAAAGGAAGCCTGTGGGAAGAAAACCGGGAGCTCTTTTATTGTCCAGTTAATAAAAAAATGAAACACATAAATATATGAGCAGCTGTTATTGGGATTGGAAGATTTAAATCCATTAACTGATGATGTAGAGGAAATATTCCTTTTAAAATGGCAAAGACAGCCCATTTCTTTCATTATGTTTAAAAATCCAGCTGCAGGTTTTTTTTTTTACATTTTCAGAGACAGATAAACCCGTTAAAACAACCTGAATTCAGCTCAATTCAAAACACTTCAACACCTTTTGATTAACAGGTGTATGAGATCCAGCAGGGTCCAGCACAAATGTGTTTATTTAGCCAGCTAGCAGCGCGCCTTAGCTTTAGCCTCATCTACCCGTTAGTCAGCTCCTGTTAGCTAAGTTAGCTGTTAGCAACAGGCAGCACAGAGTTGAATGTTGTCACACCAACTATTAAAGCATAGCACTCAGCAGCTCATTTTTTATACATTTTATTGACTGTCTGTTCATCATAACACAAACATTGTGTTGATGTAGACTTAGACGGCATTTCAAAGCTGCTCTGTGTCCCTCTGTGAGGTCCACCCTGATGCTACATGATACAAGCATGCAGTCAAGTGACCACACAGGTGAAAAACAGACATTTCGGGTCTTTTTAAAACATTTCCAGGAAGCTGAATATGGAAAATTTCACAGTCCAGAAAGATCAGCCAGAGTATTTCCCCTGCTCTAATTTCATACGTCCACCAAAGCGATATCATCTCCATCATAGGAAAACGCTGAGCTAAACTAGTAAAATCGCATTATAGCTTATATTATTTGGGGGTTTTATTAGCATCAAAGTGTTATCTATAAGAGCTTTGTAGCATTGGATGTCTTCATGTTCAACTTAAAGCCACCACTGGACTTCTGGGGAGACCTGATCCAATCTTCTTTACCTCTCATCCAGCTTTTTTGCTTCATTTTGCTCAAACATGGTGAAAAACTCTTAAACTAGTGAGATTAATGGATACCAAACACTTGTGATCAAATTCACCATATTCCATGTTTACAATAGATTTACACTTCTGTTGTTCTTCGTCATACAGGATGCCTTATGTGTGATGCTCACACCAACACACTGTGGACAGCTGTGGATCAGCGGTAAAGACCCACCTCCCATTCTCTCTATGCTTTTTATCACAGTGTTATTAATCTCTAAACCCTGATATAGAGAGAATTAATACAGAATACGGACCGTTAAACATTCAGACATGATTAAAGGCTTTCACACATGCAACCAAAGTGGATGAATGCTTTTCTAACTGTTAAAATTGAGTTTTTCATCCTCTGCCCATGCTCAGTATGAGGGATTAAATCAAAGAAAAGATTTGATGCAATTCACTAGTTTCCTTAGCTAGTAGTTTTTAAATTAAGGTTGGTTTAAATACAAACTATCATTAAAAACTGAATGAATGTGGATTAAATATTCAATATATTGGATTTGAATGTATCTTTAGAAGTGTTTGGGGATGAAATTGGGATTTATAAAATAAAACTAAATTAAACAAAATAACACAATTTCATCAACATAATTATGTGTGAAATATTAGCAGTTAGATTTTATTAAATGTATCGACAGCAGCAAATATTTAAATAAAGACATTTCCCAAATTTGTCAGCAGACATATGATGTCTTTTCTTCCCTCACAGGCAACCTTAGAATAATCTCCTATTCAGTGTGTGGGACAGTGAACTCAGCAGGAGCTAGAAAAGGAGCCGCTCCATCCCCCCCAAGAAAAAGGAGAGCTGCTGCCTAATGAGGGAGCTCATTAACACTTATGGCTGCCATGGTTTAATTAGGCTACACACACACAGTAATGTGCATTAAAATCTTGTGATTTATTATGAGATGCAAGTGGCAAGGTAATACGTCTTTATAAACCTTTGAATCAGGTAATAATACTTTTAAAATTCACGAGAGGTGCCTGTAAATCAGCTGCATTTACTGTCAGAATTAATGACCATGTTATGGTTGAGCTTTATCTCAACTACCTCACATAAAAAATAAAATAAAACAGTCATTTATAAATTACATCTTATAATTCTTCCTTTGATGGCATGATGGAGAAAATAAAAGCTAAATCAGAAATAAGGAACAGGAAGTCAAAAGATTGGGATCATTGTCTGCCGTCAAACCAAATTAGCTTAGCATCAAATACAAGCTAATGTCTGACGTTTGCCATTAAAAGTCTATCTGGATGCTTGTTTGGACACTAGAACAAGTGTGACTTTTTCATTTCTGTCCTAAAAAAATGTTTGTATTGTTGAACAAAAGGTGCAAAATCCAGAGGAATTGTGACTCAAACTGTCCTGGAAACATTCACATTTCCTTTCCTTACAGCTTTAGCTTGTAAGCTGCTAATGTAATTTAATTCTCTCATTTCACATTAAAACTAAATCTAAGCACAAATGTTTCTGTGATCAGGTTGTAAAAACAGTAATTACTGCTTAAGATGCCATCTTAACCATCACTCCTTATTTACTGCAGATAAAGAAGCTTTATGTGAATCTCATGCTGCGAGTTATATTTATTGCATTGCAATTCTTTAACCTGTTAAATATTTGATAGTATAATCAATACTCAGTTACTTAACAAGTCTTTTGCTACATTCCTACTTATTTGTTAATGAAAGCTTTTTACACAGGTACCAACAATGTTTATTTTATTCTCAGTGAGAATGGATCCGCTCATTTTATTACCACAATGTCAGTAACAATATGCTGCAACAACCATGCTTCAAAACCGATTCTTTAAAGGCTAAACGTAAATATTGTGGTGCCAAACAGATTGTAGTGTTAGATACAAAGCATTATAATAAAAAGAAGATGGTTACCTTAGAATAAAACCACAGAATTTGACCTACAACCATTTTTGTCCTAAATCAGGTTATCTGGACTGAAATAGACAGCAGCATTGTAACACACTGATAGCTGTGCATTAACACAGAACCTGCTGTCATTGCCCAAACTGTGTTCTCAGCAGTGTAATCCATCACTGAGGGGCCGCCCGGGAACCCGTCTCTGTCCTCTTGTTCTTGCTCCATTGAGAGTCAGTGAAGGCGAGCTGACATACAGAATAGCTGAGCACCACTCACATGCAAACATAGGCAGCTACTTGCTAACCTACTCTCTCCCAAACATACACAAACCTTCTCTGTTCAGACCATAACTACCAGGAATCCTAAACACAGCTGGCAGCCGGTCGCTCTGTCTGAGCCCGCTTACTCAGAGCGGTCAGGACAAGTGCTGTCAGGGAGCTACAAAGAAGCCACATTCCTCAGCACAGTCAGCCCATCGATCACAGGACGTCCAAATAAACATGTTGCATCATTTAGGCATCATTACAGTCAAATCATACGGCATTAATCTCATTAATAAACAATGGCTCCACTGTTCACAGCATCCAAACATGTGAAGGGTTCATATGATTTTACAAAAGTATTTCCATTTGTATGGATTCACAGCTACTTTCTAACAAATGTGTACGAGTTATAGTTTAGTTTACAAGCAGTAAAATTAGTTTTAATGTTTAAATGCTTCTTATTAAGTTTGGTACGTACTGCAGGATGTCGCTGCAGAGAAGCTGAACTGGATTTTTAACACATAAAGAAACAATGCCACCATAAATGTTTTCATGGGCAAAATCCCATCCTGGATCATCACAAGCTGGAGGAAGAAACTGTTTCCTTACTGAATGTAACCATCATCACCGTTTTTACGTAAATGAGAGTTCAAGGGGAGGTTTGGGTGACATTTGTATGATTTGGTTAGAAACCGGAGTGTTTTACAAGCATGCATGTGACAAAGAAACACACGATAGCAGTTTAATATGCTGTACATAATTAAAGGCTTTTTCAGTTGAAGACATTCAAACAGTTTTTATATGAGATTTCTGAAAAGCGACTTTGCAATAACGCTCTTGTGACGATGCTTGGACATTTTCTTTAACAGATTCTGGAGTCTTAATTTGAAAATTTGTTAGCCTACATAAAAATATAAAGACAATTAAACAGATTTGGTAAAAGCAAAACATTTAATAATATCCTAAATAAATGAGTTTTTTAATGAAATTGTAGCAGGTTTAATTTTTTTTTAAATATTTTTTGTTTGTTTTTAATGGTTTTATTAAGTATATTAAAGTTTTACATGACAAACAGTTCAGCTGTTGGGCTTCGACGTGGACAGAGGAACAAGACAAGCTTCCCACTGCAACATAACCCTTTAGCTGAAGCCATCAGGATGACACCCACGATGAATGTTGTATCTAATTTCTATATTTTTTGTGCTATTTTTCAAAAAGGGGATCAACATGGCTCATATGGAGCTTTTACTGCCGCCCACTGCGGCAGACATCAGGACGTGCAAACTTTGTGCTCATATGATAGATGTTTTTGATTGGATAAGCAGTGAAAAGCTATTTTGGAATCTCCATTTGTAAATATTGATGAAAGACCCTCTGTTTTTCCAGAATATTAGAGGTTTTAAGTCAAATTGTGATCAAATCAGGAAAGGTTGAACATCAAGACAGTTAAATGAATCATTTAAAAGAATCATGTTAATGATATTAAAACAAGGAGGCTAATATGAAATTATTGTATCATTTTTTGGGAAGAACTCACTTTAGACTCCAGATAAATGATTTCAAACACTAAAACAGTGCTATGATGTGAAGAAGAGTTTCTTACTCATGACAACACGTCAACGTTGCCAAGATGGCGACGGTGGGACCCGCTCAATGATCTTAATATCAGCTTTTCAGAACGTCATGACGTCACCGAAGCTCCATACATCTTACTGTCATTCCAGCAGGCCTCTGTTACACATGGAGATCTCTTTTCAATGAGCTTCCATCTCACACTCCTCATCTTTCTCGTATTCACCTGGCAGTGTAGCTGCTAATCCTATATATAGCTAGTGAACAATTTAACAACAAAGAAATGTGTGAACTAGATGTTCAGCGCTGTGTTATTGGCAGAATGGTGCATGATCTTTATTTTATAACCATATTTTGCAGTGATTTGTCTGTAAGAAAGGTCACTTACAGTTCTCTGAATTGAATAAACTACTCAACAACTTTTTGGGGTCACCGCGCAGAAATGTTAGCATGCTAACATTTATGCAGAAGCGTTCCAGTCTCACATGATCACAATATAGGGGGACATCTCAAAACAGCATGCCATTAAACCATCTTTGGAACATGATCCTTTAAAAAGAAAATACAAGCAGGATTCATATTGCAATGAAAACATCCCAACAACGATAACCCACCTCTCTGACCACGGACGTAGTTTTAGGGGGGACACAGGGGACATGTCCCCTGCACTTTATACTGTCAAACACAACAATTTTTCGCTTCAGGAGATGGAGACGTGTCATACATTTATTCTGTAAATGTGTTTGCAGGTATGTTTACAGTTACATTTGTATAAACCTATAATTTGTATCAACTTAACGTAACTTCCATGAACCAGTAGATAGATGGAAGGATGCTAACGTAACAGCTGGGCTCAAAACATTAGCGACATGAAACAATAGACGTGAATGGAAGATGCTGAGACATAACAGGTACGTCCTGCTGCGTCCTTCACCTTTGTTTATGGGTCTGATACGAATTAAAACATGTACAGCTGCATGTTTTGTGTTGACATTATTGACTAAGTTACTTCTGCTTCTATGATGAAACAGCTGATGCTATTATTCCCATGAAATGACCAATCAGAGGCGCTCTTTCTCTTTCTGCTTGCTCAGTGTGACATAAATAAAGGGTTTAGGGGAAATGTGATGCTAATTTGTGCACTTGTTTATACATATCAAAGCCTGAAATGTGCATAATGAAGCAACAGAAAACAGTGAGCTGAAATAATATTTTATGAAGAATATTTCTGTCCCCCCACTTTTGAAATCAAACCTCCTTGTGTCTGACAAAAACTACACTCCTTGCTTGACTCACAGGCTAAACGGAGAGCGTCTCTGCTGTAATTTGTGTCATAAATCACAAAAGTGTGAGTGTGACTTTGAAACAAATGAAACCAGCATTAGGTGATAAAACCAAGGTTGTTGGCAGGTTGACAAATATAAGTGTTGTCCCCTCTGATTCATTCACGAAAGGCAAAATGAACACAAATGTATGTTAATGCAGACAAACCTTTCTTCTTGACTCTAATAGGAATAAGGAAAACTAATTTTAGTGGAGTTTAGTGGTGGTGCCCCAAGCCTTTTTAATTTAAGACAACAGTGTTGGCAGTTATCTTTCCTGAGGCCTGCAGGGATTGCAGGTTGCTTTGTGAGCTGGATTTAATTGACTAAACAAACAGCTTTTTTTTTTTTTTTTTTACCTACAAGGGATTATTTTTAAAATATATATAATACAAAGCAATTAAGAAGCGGACAGATACTATGATTTTTGGCAAGGGATTACAAAAACTGCAGCAGAAATTCTCACAAACATATTTGTAATTACATTATTAAAAGCATCAAAGTAATTAGAAAATTTAGATAATTGCAAAATCTGCACTGCTTAATCCTGGCATATGCTTTCAATTTGTAATTATTTCAAATAATTACATTTATTACTATCTAATTATATCTGAGAATCAGGGTCCATTAATAGAAATGCAACCAGGAATTATTTTATATAATTAAGTCCCAAATATCACAACTAATACCAAACATTTTCTAAAGAAAATTAATTAATTAAACCCACAAATTTCTGCTAGCATGGATTTCCCACTAGTTAAGGTCTTTATAGTTTAATTGAATGACAAGCTGCCACTTGATTAGGTTATTACAAATAAATCGAGCCTTAAGTAAGCAAACAGAATCAAACGGGTGAAAATTCAACAGCACTTTGCTTTCCCTCGCTTCAATTAGCCATTTTAATTACCTTTTATATGGGACTAAAAAAACAACAACAGCAACAACAATGCACTGACTGAAATCAGGTAAATGAGGCCTTGACATAGACGCTACTTTAGGGGTAATTATCCAATTTGTTTGCTGCAGCAGAGTTCCAACAAGCAGCCAATTACCAGGCAAAGGAAAACCTGTTGATTTAATTAGAAGAGCCGCTATGGGGGGGGGGGCAGGCAAACAATTTAATTATGAGCCAGCAACCCGGGGCATTCTGGGACGCAGGTTGATACCCCTGGGTGCGATTGTGTTTGCGGGAGAGTGGCATGAAAGTCAGCGTTGTGGCTCCACACATCTGACAAAGCGAGCTCTCCGTGTGTTTCTAACCCTGCAGAGGCGAAAACGGACTGAGAGGAGTTGGATGAAACCATCTTGGCATGCACACAGAGACCTATTGGCATCGTAGAAGAGTAACAAAAGGTTTTCATAACACGGGAGATAAGCATGCGCTTATACCAGAACTGAAGAGCGAAGAATAAAAAAAGTGCCCTGAGGTGTTTTTGTCATGTGGAACAATATAAATAAAGCTGAATTGAATGGAAATTAAATAAATAGAGTGAAGCTTAGATAATAAAGTCATGCTGACTGTCCATAAAATGTCAATTTAGCAAAAATAAAAAACTATTTATTGTGTAAATGTGGCTGGTGATGAGACTGAGCCTCTGCACCATCAGCCTGCAGGCTGGACTGCTTGCTTTCTGGGTTAAAACATTTAACCTCAACCTGAACACAAAAACATGACACCATAAAAAGTTAAAAAGTTTCACACATTACATATTTGGAAACTTAATGTGATAATTGGGGGGAAAACTGACAGAAATCCCTGACACTGTATAAATAACGTATTGATTCAGGTCTTTTAACGTGCTCTGGGTCGTAGTGAAAAGGATGCATGTGCTCAGATAACACACTAACACAACACTTCAGCCTCTCGCTCTGCTCAGCCTAGCAGGGGGTTGTCACCAGAATGGATGTTTAATTGGAAAAGCTCCTGCCCCCTCCCGGCCTGTCGTTCCTCCCTCCAGACTCCCTGCCACTTTTTCCCGTGCTTGCCATCATTGTTGGGCCTGAGGCCATCAGCCGCATGACGCCTAGCAGGACCAGTAATTGGTCGCTTTCAGCTCCGAGCCCATGCTCAGGGTTGAGACAAGCAGGTGCATAATCTTTTCACATTTGAGTGTGACACAGAGAGGAAACGTGATGGTGGTATTATGAACCCTGGCTCCTTTTAAAATTATGTTGCATCTAAAAAGGGTAATCCTGTGAAAAACAAGCCCGTTAAAATCCGATTACTGACATTTTATGGTCGGCTTGCAGAGTAACTCGGGAAACCTGTAGCCTGTGGTGCATTTGCAATCCTGTAAAGACTTGACAGGACAGACTGTTAAAGATCATGAGGTGTCAGCTCTTATATAACTGATATACGATGCTGGATGCAGTTTCAGCTGCTGCTCACCAGAGTGATGCATCGACACGCCACCACATTTATCAGGGAAGACAGTTTATAGCATTTACATCCACAGCTAAAATTATATCTCTCAATTCTGACTTTTTATGACTTTATAAGTTTGATTTATATTGTAAATTAATATGTATTTTGTTTAATTCTTATTTCAAATTACAATTGTTTACACTTAAAAAAACAATTATTTTCATCTTTACATTTTAGTTACATTATGGATTAAATCTGATGACACGGGTAAAATTTCAATGTGGTCAAAATAATTCAAACATTTTATAAAAGTGGGACATCATTGAATGAGGATAACATTTGTTATTAACCAGATGTTAAGCCCTTAATGCCTGAATTGAGAATAACTGGGCAGAGACATCTCACTTTTGAAATCTAAAATCTTTATTTGACCCTTTAACTAAATCTATTATTTTTGACTATTTATTTTTTCCATATATTTACTATTTATTACCATGG
>JBAMIG010000021.1:20226610-20241174 GCA_037177335.1 Kiunga ballochi
TGTGTGTGTGTGTGTGTGTGTGTGTGTGTGTGTGTGTCCAACTATGAGCATGTGCACAGTAACTTGGTGTACCTGCAGCACTGCAATAGTGTGAGTTATTTTCTGTGTAAATAACTCTTTACCAGTGCAAAACGCTTTGCACAGCTTGCAGCTCAGTGAAGCAGACGTTTTTATTTAGGACTAGTGTCAGATACATTTGCCTTTTTACAAACACAATGTCAAATTAAGGAGATCACAGTGTGAAGTAATTGTAACTTCCTGTTACAAGGGAGTTTTCCTTCCCACTGTCGCCTCATGCTTGCTCAGGCTGGGGTTTGGATAAAAGTCTAGATTTGATCCAATCATCTGGTTTCCCTTATCTAGACAATAGACCGAATTGACACTGTCATGAAATGGCGCTATATAAATAAAGTTAAATTGAATTGAATTGAATTGAATTGAATTAAATCAATTGGAAGATCTTGATGTCCGTCCAGCATCAAAGCAAGCAGGATGATGGTCTGACTGCGGAGCTGAGCTGGAAAAAATCTGCTTTTCTGAGAGGAGCTTTATGGAAATAAGGTGATAGCTGGCTGTCATTCTTTTGTTCTAAATGAGTATAATTGTGAGTTTACATACTGATGCTGGACCATTAACATAACTGCAGCTCCTGGTGATTAAACCCACAAGACAATCAGCAGGTTAGTAAATGTGGGAGATAATATCAAAAACAAACATGTTGAGGGATGAGTATGGCTGTGTGAAGCAACCCAGAGACAGACCAACAAAGCACTCCCCATGGACACCTTACGGTCAACCACAAAGTCCTCTGTACACCAAAGTGTTCAGACAAATATGAAACAGGTTAGAAAAAAAAACAACCCAAACCGAAAACAGCTGCAAGTCTACGACAGATTAAATAAAAAAAATACCTAAAAGCTTCCAAAAACAGCTGAAGCAATCCTACAAAGAAAGACTAAAACTCCCCCAGCTCCATTTTTCCACCCGTTCCTTTTAGTTTCCTTCATTTTTAGTTTAGTTTTAGTTCCCTTCATTTTTCCACCTGCTCCTTTTAGCTAAACAAATAAAGAGGAGTTAGATTGTGTCATGTGTTGATGTTTATCTTATAGCATCACATGATTCTGTAAAACCAGAACTGAAGGCTCACTCAGTTTGTGTACCTGTGTCACAAAGAGAGAGCTGGGGTCAGTCCCATCCAGGAAGTGCCTGAACCGGCCGAGAAACGTGTCCTGCAAGAAAAAGAAAACAAAACCAACAAAAAGTCAGCAAAAGATGTTTTAACTTCATCTTAATATCACGACAATATCTGCAGCGGAAAGCAAACATAAGGCACTAAAAGCACTTGTAAGGGTTTGGAAGTTTGTGTGTTTGTGCAACCCACAAATGTGGGAGTTAAGTGAAGAAAATCTAACTTTTTATCCGCCTGACAGCTGATGTAGATATGTTTGTTTGCTCAAACACATGTAGCCAAAGCAGAAGATTCCAGCTGTCTCCCAGCAAACAGCGATATTAGAGCCCGCCAGCTGTTTTAACACACCAGGTGGAGCCTCCTCATTAAAGCCTCCAGCAAACTGTTTCCTATCTGCATCTTTTAGAGACCCAAATCCACTCACACCGAACGCAATTAATTCCTGTAATGACTGCGCCACAAATACCTTTCCATCATTTATTCATTGAGGAGCATAAGGAATCATTTTGAGATGCAGCAGCACACCATGCGGCCACAACAGACATCCATCCCCTCCCCGGCTTCAGTTTAATTACACTTATTGCTAATTTGGATGGAAATCTGGTATCTGACTTATTTCTGCGCCTTGTCACTGACTGAACATATGGATGGGTGCTGAAAACATGGCATGTGGGAAAAGCTGCTGAAATCTGTTAAATTTAATTATTCCCCAGTCTGAAATGAAACTGGTGAAGATGTGGGATTTTACCTTTACTGCTGGGGCAACAGTGGTTTCATCTGCACCACATTGTATCCTAATGATCTCTGATATAGTTTTACATGTGAAATAGAGTGTAAAGAGCTTTTTTTTTTTGCTTTATTTTGAAATAGCTGCACATATGTACACTCGCTCAACTGCTTGTTAATATGAATATTTAATCCAATTACATGGCAGCATTGAATACATTTAGGTTTACAGACACGGTGATGAAAACTTAGTGAAGTTTAAACAAAGCACGTTTGGTGTGGGGAAACACGACCTTCTCTGGTGTTTGCAGAGAATGGTCTGAAAAGGATCCATTGAGGAGCAGTTGTCGGGACCAAAACGCCTCGCAGAATGGACAGACTGGCTGGAGGTGATAATAAAAGGCAAGAGAAAGTCAAATTGTCACTTGCTCCAACAACGAGATGAAAAACGGCATCTCTGAACACACACCATGTCCAAGCAGATGTTTTACAGCAGCAGCAGACCACACCGGGAGCCGCTTCTGCAGCTGGGAACAGGAAACTCACCCAAACGGGTCTCCAAACATAAATGCATGGATGCGTCTTGCCTTGTACCAACAGTTCCAGCTGATGGGGTTATTGTCTTATTATTGCTGGACACGTCCATCCCTTTATGAGTCCTCTGATGGATACTTCCAGCAGCATGATGCATCATGTCACATCATCTCCACCTGCTTTCTTCTACCTAATAATGAGTTCACTGAACTCCAACGGCCTCCACAGTCACTAGATCTCAGTATGGTCTCTCTGGGTTATGGTGGAACAAGAGATTTTCATCATGAATATGCAACAAACAAATCTGCATGAAGCTATTTAATCCACACAGAGCAGAATCTCTGAGGGATGTTTCCACATGTTCAATCTGGCCCAGTGAAGTGTATATCCTGCAACTCACCCGAATGATTGCTGGGACAGGCTCCTCATTGTCCGTGACCCAAGTGTAATTTTTATTCATTTTTTTTATTTTATATATTGTGTCATTTGCTTTATAACAATGTTCTTGTGTGGAAAAGTCTCTGCATTGAAGTTAATTGTAGCCCGCATTAATATCATTAATACACGTTTTTATACTCTCATGAACAAATGGCTTGTCTAAATCATTTCATATGAAGTTGTTGGATAAGGAGCAACTAAAATGATTTATATGATTAATGCTGTTGGATGTGAACATCAAGTTTCAGGGGGCACCAAAAAAAAAAAGAGTAATGTTTTTTTATGATCTAAATCAGCTTTAATCTTCACACCAGTTATGTTACAATATTACAATATGAAGTATGTTGACTTAAAAAATAACCATAAAACCCAACATGCAGCTGTTTCTATGATTTATCCTCTGAGGGGTTTTGTTTGCATATTATGGATCATGTTTTGCCTTTGGTTGCTGTAAAATTTTTACAGCTGGTAATGCTGCGTTCAAAGTCAAACTCTATCACAGTAAATCTGGTCCGAAGTGAAAAAACAGTGATTTTAACTCGTTTTGTTTGCTTTTCTTTCCTTTTGTGGGTATATTTTAATGACTTTGCAAAGAGGCAGAATGGCTGCGCTTTGTTAAAAAGTCCGTTTAAAGCTATTCATAGCGTTTTTATGTGAAAGTCTCTCAAATTAAAATAAATGTACCCGGTTAAAACGAGGCTTGCTTTACTGGAAGGTTGGATACTCAAGACATTTTGCTGCAAATAGAAAAGCATTTTTCTCACAACGGGAGCTTTCCTCTCTGCACTATAAACACGTTTCCCACTCAGCTGTCCATCTGCGAGTTGCATCATGGGTAATGTGGTTTTCCTGGATATTTTGCTCCGTATGACTGCTGCTTTCTTTACTCAAAGTGACTACATTTTCCATAACACTGTAATGAGGTGGGTGTTAGGAGGTCTGCATTGTTTAGTACCCGGACCAACGAGCACCTTCCACCAGATGCGCTCTCCACATGTGGCAGAATATTACCACCAGAACCAACTGGATGATCCATTTAATTTCCTTTTAAAACATGAGGATAGAACAAACAAATCCGAGTGGGTCTGTAGATTATTTTTTACCTTTTAAACTTATTCGACATAATACTGATTAAAGCCTTTAATTTCATAAACGCGCATTAAAATGACTTGTTGCGATAAGCAGGAAAGTTATTTCCATGCATCCTTATTGCCTCTGTAAAAGCGCAGATTGAGTCTGCCAGTTGTCAACATTAACTTAAAAAAAAAAGAGTTGAGCAAATAGGCTAAATTTTTATACTATTTTTAAATAAATTGGGGATTATAATTTTGCCCTTAGTGCTATTATCTCACAAATATTGCCCACAATTATAGAAGAAAACAAATTAAAAGAATAAAATAGTTGCTTATTAGACGTTGGCACTCAAAGTACCAACTTCCCAAAAACACTCAAGGTGGTCTCTGCATACAGCATGAAACAAATGTTTGCAAAACTTTACCCATATTAACCCTTTTTGTTTTACTTTACAAGCTATTTTAGCAGTGAATTCTTCATCCACCACTCCTCATCACTTCATCCCAAGGCTTCACTCGGTGCTAAAGCAAAAGTTTGGATATTTGACAGATCAAAAAAACATTTTTCATAATATTGAAATGCTCTTAGAAAGTCAACTGCAATGAATTACAAACCTTCAGAGGAAAACATACCCCCTAGTGGCAGTTTGAAAAAATAAAAGTCCTTACAACATATAGAGCAAACATAGACATTCAACTTTTAAATGACTACAATATATATATATATATATATTATATATATATATATATATACACACATACACACACACACACACAATTAGTACGGTTTGTTGCATGTCTGTTATTTCCCAGCGAGCAAAAATGGATGGGACAAAATGCAACAAATGGGGACACTGAGTAAAGCAAGTAAGTTTGGCATTTAAAGACAGTGCAAAGAAATTTTTCAATCTGATTTCTGGTCATTCATCCTATGCTGCAGGTTACTGGTACTGAAAGAGAAAGAGACCACGCATACGGTGAGCAGGAAACACAAAATACTCTTTATTAAATATACAAAATTTGTGAAACAGAATTGCATCACGGATTGTAAACGTTCCAATCTTACATACCAACTTGAGCACAATCCACCGGCAACACAGTGGAGGACAAAATACACTTTAATTAAAACCTTGTCAAATGGAAGACATGAATGAGGATGTTTGTTCTCGTACTTTGGAAGCGTCGAGTCGTATTTAGTAAGTTTCTAAAGTCATCTATTCTCTTGATATTGCATTCAATGCTTTGAGCTTACTGATAAATCATCATCATGGTGTCAAGAGAAGGCCGAGTGCTTAATCACAGAGCGACTTAAAAAGTGCAGTACAGTGTAGAGTCGATCTATCTCTACCGATATCACACAGACAGGTACAGTAGAGCTCTGACGATTAGGTAGTGCAAGAACATCCACAAATGCTGTTAAAAGTGGCATCATATCAGAATACTTTATGGTGTATCAATCAGCTCTATTGATTAAGTTGCAAGGCTTTGTGTTTTTCTTTTTTTTTGGCATTTATAACTTATTATTGGTATGCATACGATTTACCTGTGTGCAGTGATCTAAATAATAGAACAAAGAATCAGAAGAGTGATAACAAAACCAAACTCCTCCGAGTGAACAGATGGCTTTACTTTTTCAAAACCTTTCCCCGAGCCCCGACGAGTAAAGTGAAGCCGATGGGCATCAAAACAACAAAAATAAGGCAGCGTTTGGCATTTCAATACGGCATATATGCTAAAAAGATGCGCTATATATCCCTTTGTGACACCTGAAAGCATTATGTGAGCAGAAGCACGTGTGACACCAACCCCGATGGATGGCGGGATGGTAGATGGGTGGGGAGTCAAGCACCAGCATGTCGCAGGTATCCTTACATCGAAGTTGTGTCGATAACACGCATGTGGGGAAAGAAAAAGCATGAAGATCAGAGAAGCTGCTTGGCTTGATCTTGATACCGAGTGATGCTACCAAGTGATGCTGTCTTCACCTGATAACACTGCGACCCATATGAGCATCAGTCAGATCATGCATCATAAGGAGCAGGCCCCAGCAGAACACAGAGAGAAAGATGCAAGGAAAACAGAAGATAAACAGCACTTCTAATGCTCTGCAAACAAAAACTACTGACGTGTTGGCTAAGAACACTTTTGGACATTCAGAAGCTACAACTGGTTCCCCATTATGTGCACGTGATGAGGCTCAGCACTCGCGCTTCTCGATTAGCGGGGAGGATTTGTAGTCGTGGCACCGATCAAACCCAAGTCGGCAAAAGAAATAGTGAAGTTTTTGATGCAATCACTTTTGTTAAAAAAACTTCTTTCCCATCACATTGTTTGATCATCTCCATCAAGCCTAATGTCGCAGAATAACTCTTTGCTCCTTTTGCCATTTGTTTGTTATGCAAGACCACTGTGTTATGCGAGACCATCACGTGGAACAGGACATTCCCATGGCGCTCCAAAAGCTGACATTATACCCCTAAAAACAAACATCACTCAGGTAAGGAATTAAAATACATGTCAAGTTTTAAACGCCTTAAGTAACCGCTGCCTTTAAAAGAGGAAAAGGGATCTAAAACCTGAAGTTATGCTAAGAAAACAAGTAGCACTGATATTTAATAAAACGCTTCAAGTTAACATTAACACTGCCAAATAACGGAGGAAAAAACACTGTTGACCGAAAACTTACAGTTTTCTCAGTCGAGACAAAAATAACAGAAATGATACGCAAGATGAAAATGAGGTTTTTGATGCTTCTACAACCCAAAAATAAAGCATCTGGCTTTGGAGCCCATCACCTGGCTTTAGAGCAGCCCATCACCTGGCTTTAGAGCAGCCCACAACCTGGCTTTAAATCAGCCCATCACCTGGTTTTAGAGCAGCCCAACACCTGGCTTTAGAGCAGCCCACCACCTGGCTTTAGAGCAGCCCACCACCTGGCTTTAGAGCAGCCCATCACCTGGCTTTAGAGCAGCCCACAACCTGGCTTTAAATCAGCCCACCACCTGGCTTTAGAGCAGCCCACCACCTGGCTTTAGAGCAGCCCACCACCTGGCTTTAGAGCAGCCCACCACCTGGCTTTAGAGCAGCCCAACACCTGGCTTTAGAGCAGCCCAACACCTGGCTTTAGCGCAGCCCACCACCTGGCTTTAGAGCAGCCCAACACCTGGCTTTAGAGCAGCCCACCACCTGGCTTTAGCGCAGCCCAACACCTGGCTTTAGAGCAGCCCAACACCTGGCTTTAGAGCAGCCCAACACCTGGCTTTAGAGCAGCCCACCACCTGGCTTTAGAGCAGCCCACCACCTGGCTTTAGCGCAGCCCACCACCTGGCTTTAGAGCAGCCCACCACCTGGCTTTAGAGCAGCCCACCACCTGGCTTTGGAGCCCACCACCTGGTTTTGGAGCCCACCACCTGGCTTTGGAGCCCACCACCTGGCTTTGTGAACCTGAAAACAACCTGAGGACACGCTACATTCAAAACCGCTCCAACTTGCTGTCGAGGACGTGTTTCAGGACAGTGAAGCATGCCGGCCTCCAAGCATCGCCTCGACATCCGTCAATGCCTAAATAGTCGTATCAAAAAGGACAGCATAGCAGTGAAAAGACTAAAGAGCTGTTGTGGAGGTTAGAGTGAACAGATGCGGGCTGGACAGCAAACCCTTTGTCTTTTCTTTGTCACTTGAACTTTGAGCGCACTTGCAGGAGGGTGGGCTTCTGCTCCATGATGCGCACCAGCAGAGTGTCAATGTAGTCCTCCAAGTCTTTGACCTGTGGCTTCAGCTTCTTTAGCTCCACCTCCCGCTTGGCCAGCAAACGTTTCTGACGCTCAAACTCTGTCTTATGCCTCTCCAGTTCGGTCTCACGTTGCACCAGCAGGGAGACCAGTTCGCTGTGAGTCAGGTGGTAGTAGGAGCCTGCACCCTCTGTCAGAGACTGAAAGCAAACAGAGAAACAGAAAGATATGGAGGAAGATTACTTAAAGGTTAAAGTAATGTCTGACATCTTTACTCTGTAGAGACGTGAGTCCGTACCTTCTTCCTTTCAGTTTCCTGCTCAGTAATCTGGCTACTCTTCCCTGGGTGGATACTGGACTTGAGCTTCTCCAGGCTGGTGGCCAACACTGACCGCTTCTCCTCAACCAGCATGGCAGTAGTCAGGGGCTTCACCGGGTGGGGGCTGGACAAGCAGGATATACATACGAGACAAACAAGTCAGATATTTCACATAAATCTTTGGCTGTCTCGCTTTTTGACTGCCAGCTGATATGAGGGATTAAATCTGGTTGTCATACTGGAGGTTTGAAACAAGTAACTGTAGATAATATTTGAGTCCAAGTGTCATTCACGTAAAATTTTCCATTTTTTTAATTATTTTTAAACTATTTTTTAAATGTTTCTTTTTTTTTACCATAAATCATGAACCTGCTCAATCCAAACTTGTTTGGAGAAAAGTGACCCAGAACCATGAACAACAACAACAACTAAGAGTCCCACACTCTGATGAAGGCTGTGAGACGAGCGAGGAAATAAGTGGTATTCATGCAAACATTCCAGCAAAACAAAACCATCAACGACTCCAAGCTTTTGTAGGACAAATTACTTAAATGAGTGGCTCATCAACACGCTGCTGCAGACGTTGACATATGAATCATCATTTGAATCAGATGTGTTGCATCAGGGAGGCACTGAAACTTGCTGGATGAGAGACCTGACCTGAGCTAGCGACTGCTACCATACAGTAACTTAGTTAGTGCTCTGCAAACAAAGCTCTTACTCAGTCACCACAATCCTCAGCCAATCAGAATGATCTCTGTTCCTTCTTATAAACATAGATGAAACAATGATTTCCTTTGGAAACAATGGTTATGTTTGGAAACTAGCAAAGAACTACATACCAGCTCTCTCATACTTGAACAATCTCTTCAGAAGAGTTGACAATAGCACAGGAAATACCTTTTCCTTTGTCACTGACCTACATTTACAAGACTTCCAGCAATGACTTGCATGTCAGTCTCTTTAGCCCTGGAATTGTGAGGTTAGCTATTGTTTGAGCATAATGTGAGGTTTCCTAGCCCTCCAATATGACACCAGACATACAGGTACATTTTCAAATTCAAGGTAACACTTTCAGCAACAGAGCTCAAAGGAGTTTTGACAGGTGTAGGATTCCTCAAAATAGAGAATTAGAATGAAAATTATCTTAAAACCAAGAGACTTCATTGCATGCATAGGTGTAATCAAACATGTATAATTGTGTTAAGCGAGTTATTACCCTAAGGTGAAAAGGAAATGACAAAACAACACCCTTTTCTTGCCTCGGAAAAAAACAAAGCCTCATTTGTGGTTGATATATTGGCAAATGAGTGTGTCAGTGTGCGAATGCCGGCTGGCCCTGTGGGGAGGGGGGGATGGTCTGTGTATATGTATGTGTGTTGTAAAGGGAGGGTAGTCTGGGATCAGGGCAAAATAATAACTGCTAATTGGCCCGAGGCTGTGTTTCCTCTCCTGTTTCCACAGCCAGGACACACATAAGAAACCTGCAGAAGAGTCCTGTTAACACCAGTATGTGTGTGTGTGTGTGTGTGTTTTAACTAAGTAATGAAAAATAGAGGGTCACACCACAAAGAAAATGCACACCACAAAAGAAAATGCCCCCGAGAATCGCCATGGAAGAGAAGCAGGCGGAAGCGGAGCGGCAGGAGACTGAGGAGATGACAGGATTGAAATTCCTCTCCACCCTTTCACCAGCACCGAGCATGTGCAGCCTCACCTGTTCTGCGGGTCGGACGTCTCCTGCTGATGTTCTGTGTCCTCTGGCACAGGATTTGGTGCGGCACCTTGTGCAGCGCTGGGCGGCAAGGTCGCTGAAATGTTTGAAAGGGGAGGAAGGGCAAAGAACGCTCCCTGGAAGCTACTGTTTTCAGGTGTTAAAGGAGGAGCGAAAGGGATCAGAGAAGGGTTTAGCTGAGCTGTAAAAGGCTCCTGGATTGCACCGGGGTCACTCCCAAACAACGATAGGAAGGGTAAATCAAAAGCCGGTGCTAGGCTGCCTTCGGATTGGGAGCGGTGCAGGGTAGCATTTTGTGATTCAGAGCATTTTGAGAACATGCTTGTTGAAACCTCACACTGTTTTTCCACCTCTTCTTCACTAAAGCCCTTTGGGTTATGGTCCATATAAGAGGGAGGTGGTGATGTAGGGAGTACGTGTAATCCATCTCCTATTGTGAGGCTTTCCTCGAGTGTTGCTGTTTTGTCCTGTACCCTACAGGATTCTACAAAACTGCCAAATGGGCTGCTTTCTCCTTTGGCACCACCAGAGGCTGTCTGGATGTTGCTTAACTCACCACACAGCGTTGAATTAGCAGAGAAAAGAGTCTCGTTCGGCTCAGACATGCTGGTGACTTTGGAAGACTGGTGGGAATCACAGGTTTGGTATTCCTGCGAGTTAGCGCTAACATAAAAGCTTCCAAGTGGGCTGCTGCCGCTCTGATTGAGTATCTGTGTGTGTAACAAATTGCTGTCAAAGTCCTGGTTAGGACTTTCTGCAATATGGCTGATGTTGATGGAGCTGCCAAAAAGGCTAAAAGGTGCATGAAGGTCACGACTGGCATCCTGTTCCTTGACCTCAGTGTCTTTAAGAGATGCTTCTGATGCACCAAGCTTGATTTCAGGGGAGGAAGTCATGATTCGAAATGATGGGCCCGTGGAGGAGAGTTCAACATCTGGAGAGCCAAGAATCCCAGCTGGAGCATTGTTCACAGAGCTACCGCTTACATCCTTGGAAACAAATGTAGAAACGTTTAACTCTTCTTTACTTTGGTCGCTACTTTCATTGTCCAATAGTGAATCAGATGGTTCCGGCGATGGGTCAGGGTGCACAATACAAATGTTAGAACATTTACTTCCTGTTTCAAGAGTCTGCAACGTTAAACCTCCTCCTGAATCACTCGACCCTAACCTTTCCCCGTCAACTAAACAAAGACCGTCTGAGATGTCAGCAATGCCATCTTTAGAGTCCGAAGGCTTTACATTTTTTCCCACAGCTGACTCAGAGAAACGTTCCAAGTGGATGATGCTGCTTTCAGCTTCCTCGGAGGAGGATGCAGAGAATTTATCAGAGTGAGAGGAAAAACAGGAGGAGCCATCTTCTTCCGTTGAACTGCCGAGGCCGGAAGAGGTAGGATCAGGAGAATTGTGTTCGGAAGATGCTGAGTTCATGTTAGTGTTAGTTATGTTAGTGGTGTTGTCTTTTTTAGTTTCATGGAGGGCACACAGTGTTGGAGAGTTAGTCGGCATGTCTACGGCCAGGTCGTCGCTCTCAAAGCTTCTGTGCTCTGGGATTGTTTCGAGTATTGGTGGGAATGCCTCCAGATAGTGTGTGTTTGCACTGGGCGCTTGGCTGGTGACCTCATGTGGCTGAGGGATAAATTCTATCCCAGGGCGATGATGTAGTGAGTCATAAACATTTGTGTGTTCATCAGCATCTATTACTGCTAGTAATGCTGCTTTATTATTGCAGTGTTCCAGTGGATGGTCAGTGTTTTGCTGTGTTCTGCGTTCTGGAGTGAGGTCCTCAGGAGACTGCAGCCTGCCAGCTGCAAATGCTTCAAAGGAATCATCCCATTCAGAGTCTAGTTCAGCCCCTACAGACATAAAAGGGTTGGATAACTTCTTAGGAGTAGTCTTCGTCTCTTCTGCGGCAGGTGTTGGATGAGCCTTCGTTCCAACTTTCTCTTTGCTGTTTGCACCCGCACCAATCATGGAGTATTCTTTGGTTGGGTTGTCGTGGGACATGACAGGGTTAAGACTACTCAGCTGAGGAAAGAGTTGGGTTATGGGAGGCCGGGAGCTGGAAAGATAGGGTAAAGGAGGCAGTGAAGGTTTTAGGCTATTAGGGGTTTGCATTTCTTCATAGAAAGGGTTCTGCTGCAGGAGAGAGAAGAAAGGGTTGCAGGGGGATATGGGAGGTGGTGTGGTCTGTGAGTGGCAGAAAGGGTTAGTGTGATGCAGTGCAAAAACCAAAGAGGAAGAATCTAAAGGTGTACCCAAGGGGTGGTGACTAGATGATGAAGAGTGTGGGTGGGGGTCAGTGCTGGACTCTAGTTTTGGTGCAACCACCAGGCTGTGAAAGGAAGGGCAAAGGTTTTTTGTGTCAAATCAAACTTTAAATGCAAACTATGCAGAATAATAGCAGTGAATTACAGCATCACATCATGTAAGGTGTTTAGACCTAGTAAAGATGTATCTTTGGCAGTTTATTTGCATATAAACAGCCTTTTCCTGCCAATTCATCCGTTTTATCTTATTTTACTGCTCATTTCAGGACTACGGCCTTTTGGTGGAGGTTGCTAAAACACCAATCAGGCAGAATATGGAGGCACTGTAAGCACAAATTCTTAAACATCAAGTGATTCAACAGAAATGAGACTGCATGGAGGTATAGACTTATTCATCCCTACAAAAAGCCCACCAGAGAGCAAACATTATGACCTCATGGTGTTAATTTCATGTTTTTTTTTGGCTTCAGCGTCAGAGTAGAAACAAATGAGATATAATATTTGCATGAATGGTAAAATATACCCAATGAAACCCTCAATCCAAACATTACAAAAACCTTATTGAGACGGGTGAAACTTTGCTTAAACAAATAACCCAAAATATTTTACAATTGCATTTTAATGTTGGTCAAAAATAGATGGCCTCCAGTTTATGAGATTACTCTGACAAAATATGCCATTTTTAGCAGGAAATGGTGATGCGGTTAGCGTAGCAGCCCCCGTTAGGATTAGATTAAATAAAACAGAGCTGCTGAGGTATTTTGTGTTCTTTGTTCTGGCAAACATGATCTCCCTTCATTCGGCAAGTCTTGAGTCCAAAAGTTTGTTTACGTTGTTAGTTAGATGCACAAAGAAAAAAAATTAAAGCAGTTGCATAAGAGCTCCTAGGTATCTCACTTCTGTATTCATTATGAATGTTTATAATATCTGATGTAAAGCATGCGTAAGGGAGCAATAAAAGATGAAGTACTGTCCAACAAATGACACCCCCAAAATGAATTACTCACTTGAGCTTGTGCTTATGTTACAAGAGCATCTAAACTGAGATGGAGGTTTTCTTCCCGTCTGCTCCTGGCTCAAACACAAATTACATCTCTCATCCACAACCTATAATAGAATAATGATTTTCCAGCTCACACCATCATTTCTTTTGAAAGAAACATAACTCTACCAAGATGAGGCTAATTTCACCAGAGGAGCTTCCTTTCTGCATTGCAGGTACCTGCTGTAACCAGAGACTGGAACCAAGAGTGTTTACAACACTGGGGGTGTGTTCCCGGTACACAGGAAGTAAACAAATAAAATTGAAATGTGACCCTAATTTATTTGGGAACATTTGAACCGTTTACTTCCAGCTTATCTGATATAATAGTAATTATGGCTCTACAGATTTATTGGCAATAATTTTGTAGATTAAAGGTCAATTTATGATCCATTTCTCATAAAATAGTAAATGCTGTTCAGCTGTAGGTTGAAGAAAAATGACTCCATTCAATCCTCAGTCCTTACTGTTACAATCAGGCAACATCCCAGGGCTGAGCGAAGCTTGTGAACAGCTAAGTTCATAAGTACGTTTTTACTCAACATGTCTTCGGTGTCAACATGTTCAGTTTAGCGGTTTTTGTGCTGTGTAATAACGAGAGAGTGCTTTTCATGTTGCATTGTGCTAACTTGCTAAACTTAATACCCAATACTACTGACAGGGAGTAAAATTAAGTTCAACCACGCCATAGTAAAGATGTGGAAGCGGTACCTTCTGAGCCAAACAAAAAAAATGTCTGCAGTCCGATGTGTTGAGATCTTTCTTCAATCGCTTAGGTGAGAACAAAATGACCTCACTCTCAGGACATCAAGAACAAGAAAGAAAGTTCTCACTAACAAGTTTAAGTGTGTGTGTGTGTGTGTGTGTGTGTGTGTGTGTGATGCAGTCAGTATTTATGTTGCTTTTTTTGTGCTTGTTTATATCAAGCTGGTTGCTTGATTTTCTTGCAGGCTGAAGTGAACTCTAT
Organism: Kiunga ballochi; assembly: GCA_037177335.1. Lineage (NCBI taxonomy): Eukaryota > Metazoa > Chordata > Actinopteri > Atheriniformes > Pseudomugilidae > Kiunga > Kiunga ballochi. The sequence continues at coordinate 20,240,634 of JBAMIG010000021.1, forward strand.
CAACAATGTTTTGACTTTAAAAATGCATCTTTTATATTTTAGCTCAGACAAGCAAAAGGGCAAAATAAAAGTATGGAGTAAAGAAAATGTATTCTATTGTTGAAGGGCATCAGAGGCCTGCATTGAATGTTTTTCCAGCAATTTTACTTCCCACATCATGTGTACATAAAACCTGTGGCCTAAAACTAAGATAACTTAATCAGTCTAACTGGTTGTCAGAGGTTTAACGTGTTTTCAAAATTTTTGTCCTAAAAAATTCTTCTCTGCTGTAAAGTTGAGTAAAAGTGCTGTTACTTATTAGTGGTAAGCATTAAGGGAGTAAAGAGAAATTTATTTTTATAGTTTTAAATATTTTGACAATTTATAGGTTAAATGAAGTTTTTTTATTTATTTATTTTTTGCCAAATATTATTATCAGAATCTTTTTAAAAAGTCCCTATCAGTTTGACCCTGGTTGTAACTGTTCTATCTACAGGACTGTCTCAGAAAATTAGAATATTGTGAAAAAGTTCTTTATTTCCTGTAATGCAATTAAAAAACA
>JBAMIG010000021.1:20264286-20278147 GCA_037177335.1 Kiunga ballochi
ATGGATGGATGGATGGATGGATGGATGGATGGATGGATGGATGGATGGATGGATGGATGGATGGAATTATTAAAGCCTCAGAAATAAGATTTAAATGATAAAATCAGCATGTTGTGATCTAGATTTCTCTGGTGCTCTTAAACAAGATTATTGATACGTACAAGGGAAATAAAGAGATTGCAAAAACATTTATAAGCATCTTTTTAACTGTCCAGCAAATCATTCCCTCTAGGATGGAGCTCAGGAAGTAAAAGAGTCATCTGGCTATCCTCCAACTGAAACAACCACATAAATCAGCTGTGCAGTTTGACTCATTTATGAGGTAATGATGGGTTTAATACCAACATGGGCCAACAGGTTGTAAGTTATGCTTAGTGGATAAAGCAATGCTTTACGAAGCAGTTTGGTCTCTACTTGCTCGGTTGAAGTAATAACATTACTCAGTAAAAACATACAATTCAAGTAAAAACCAATAATAAAAGGTGATAAAATGATCAGGTTTTACTCACTTGCATTGTGAAAAAATATGTGTTACTACTGATTGACCCCAAACTGATACACAAAAACAGAAATGTGACCTGAGTTTACATATTGCTGAGGCTCTTTAATATGCTGCAGGATCTTATCAAACAAACATGACATTATTTTGAATGGTTTTAAAAGGCATGGATGTGGATTTTACTGTAAAAGTGCTTTGAGTAGTCAGGGTTCTGTCCACCCTGATGGCTGGGTCCTCAGAACCAGTCATCCTGTGTGTGTGGATCTCAGGTTGAGGCTCCATTGTCTTCAGAGTTGATGCTTGGTCATCTTCGTGGTGAAGTGCTAAGGATTCATGCACCATTCAGGCATTTTTGCAGAGATGTTGGGACTGGTTGCATCACAGACGCATGGTTGCATTTAGTGTTTATTTGCATGTGGATTTATATTTTCTTGCATTTTGCATTTTTTTAATTACATTTCCTTCTGTTTCATGTATCTTTTTGTGCATTTTTCAGTATAAGTAGGTAGTTTTATATTTTGTTGTATTGTTGTCTTGAATCATGTAGATGTAGAATAATTGATATATGTACTGTAGGTTGCAGTTGTGTGTAAACAAAGCTACATTTTAATCAATGTATTTGGTGATTTTTTTTCTATGTGGGGGACCCAGGAAGACTAGTTTGCAGCAGAGTTTTAGTGATTTTTGTCTGTGTTTTAAACCGTTTCTGTGATGCATGCATATTGTTTGATTGTTTACGTTTTTTGTCTCTAATATGTGCTCATGCTGCTTGGCTTTTTATTCCCTGTAAAGACTCTTGATGTTCTCAGATGCAGCAGCTGGTTGTCCGGCATTCGTTGGGGTTATTGCTTTCTGCCTATCTTCATCTCCTCTGTTCTTCTACTCTTTTTTTAATCTTTATTGACTCTTTGTCTGTCCCCAACAACCTATTTTTTTAAACTCCTGATAAACAACCTATTTCAAACTATTTTCAAAATTTATGGTTTACCCCATATATTTGCATTTACACATCAGTTTGAATGTTTTTTAAGACAGTTTTAAAAGAGCATCTTTATATTTCTATTTCATCTGTTGTAACAATATGATCAAAATAATATTTAACCGGTAAAATAATCATTTTGAGTTACAATTAAGCTTTTAAAAGTGCTGTTTAAATATATATATATATGAATAAACAAAATAGACAAAAAAATCTAACAATATATAAGTAGAAATTAGATGGCATACACACTACTAGCTCCTTAATGTGTTCTTTCACTAATATAATTACACTTAGGGTGTAAATAGAAATTTAAATTTTAAAAGCACTTTATTCTTTTTCTCCTGGAGATGACTTTGCTTCACACCATAGTTGAATCTTGCAGCGCCATCTGTTGGACATTTCCAGCTGCCTGCTTTTCACGCACTGATGAAAAGCTTTATTCATCAGTCTGGTGGGTTTTTATGAAATTACATTTTTGTAGCAAAAAGCATCAGTTACACATCGACTTATGAATGCAGAAGAGAAAAAAGGACGTAGAATTATCCGGGAAAAGACAAGATCCACCTGAGGACTAATAACTGCTTTAAAAATTCGTGTCAACTCTGTAGAGGGGAGGGGTTGAGGGGGTGGGGGTTGGTGGAGCATAGTGGGGGTATAAGGAGTGTTAGGGACCTTAGAGGGGGGGATAAGTGGATGGAAGGAAGGTGGGGATGGAGAAGGGAGGGAGTGGTGGTACTCTGGTTTCTGGAGTGTACTGGGAGGCTGTCTGGCCTGTGGTCCTCCTGGGGCCCTGGGCTCTGTTGCCCTGGGTGACCAGTGGTCATTATAGTAACTTTGACCAGTTCCATTGTAATAAATAGTAAATATAAGGGAAACGTTTATGTTTTTACTGATGTTAAAGAATCTAATAAAGTTATCAGAATTAAAAACTTGGATGTTTCGGCCCAGTTCTTCTTAACTCAGGTGTTCAGGTGTTAATAGCTAAAAAGGAGTGAAAAAGCAGCCAATGTCCAAAGATTTTCAGACAGCTGATTCAGTGTTGATCTAAACCATTTAAGAAGTTAAAGAACGTCTCAAAAGAAATTTAAAGTACTGAACTTTAACTGTATCTTTGCATGTTTGATGATAAGGAGAATGAATTGGTAGTAGATTAAAACAAGCATGAAAAGATCTTTGCAGGCGCCTTTTTTATCTGATCCAAGGCAGCTGCTCAGAGGATCTCTGAAAAATATCATTTTCTGTATTATGTCGTGTTTTAAAACAGTGGCAGCTAGCTCAATGTTTGTGTGGAGACTGGTGTGAGGTTCTAATGCTGTACAACATCTCTGGACACTGTCTCATAAATAAAGAGACAAACCTTCATGGAGTCTAACAGGCTCTAAATGAGGGTTGGAAATGTTCAGCAATATGTTGGAGAGAGTAATCTGTCTGATTAAGATACGATCTACACCAATCATAAAGAGGGCAGAGAGATTTCTGGAGGGCCCCATGAAGAAATCCACGCGGAGCTTGGGGTTACATCAAAGAGTAATTCTTCATCTATTCTTAGAGCTGAGCTGTCAATCATCCCCTCATCAGCGTCTCGGATTCATATCAGACCCTGACACTGACAGCTGTTACATAACTACGACTAATCCACCCGAAAGATGCTGTGATTGAATGCAGACACGCATATAAACACACACTTTGGTAGGACTCAGCAGCTGCTGTGCACACACACACACACACACACTCTTCACTTACAGCCATCAGAGACAGATAGCGGAGGCCTGAGCTGGAGTTCAAGCACCAGAGTGCAAATGACCTACTTAGAGTTTAAACGGAGTAATTAGACTTTCTCACCGCTGATAAACGTAATGAAACGCTGCGCTCCCGTCTTCCTCAGCGACCCAGACTGACGTGGTCTGGAGCAGCTGCACCTGCTGTGTACGTGAACCTCACGGGGTCATGAACGTACACAAACCAACAAAACTTAGATACTCTGCTTTCTAATCAATAACCTGCAATGCTCTAAAATGTTCCATAGTGCATGTCCTGAACTCATATGAGGTCATTTGTTAAATATATTAATCACCTTCCGCTTTACAGTCCCTCTTTTGTCTTTTTTTATGATAAGCAATTAGAAAACAGTTATTTTTGCTTTTTTATGATCATATTTATGATCATCAGGCTATTGAACAAACACTGACTTGCTTTATTTATGACATCTTGATGCGTTATATTAACGTACATCCAATTATACAGGTGGTGTTTATTTCATAATATTTGTCTTTTTGTTGTTATATGCTAATTACTTGTTCATACTTTATTTTACATACACATTGGCACTGAAAACCAAAACAAATTCCTAGTAATGAAAATAACCTGGCAATAAATCTGATTCTGATATTAATTCACTGCAACTGTCTCTAGTTTAAGAATATATCAGCTGTTTGCAGCAAAAGTGCTCAGTAGGACAGTTTTCATGTCCATGCTGGTGTTAAAAAATCCGAAGTTCATTGTTCTTCCTTTATTCCTCAGACCTCTAAAGTCAGTGACCAAGCAGAGGAAAGGTTTCTTACGCTGATATTCATTCCTGACAGTTTGCATTCACATTCACTAACCTGCATGCTCCTGTGGTCACTGTGGTGTCCACCCTGCTGAATCACAGTAACTCTGGGATATTTTTGCCTTTTCTGTTCTTTTGTTGATTTCTTTTATTTTTTAATAGCTTTGTTGATCTTTTATGTACACTACCAGTCTGGACGCAGTTTCCTAATAAATCTATTGGAAAAGTGTGTCCAAACTTTGGACTGCTTCTGGTGTCTTGGTTTTCTTGCATTGGGTCGTTTTCTGATGTTTCTCTCTCATGTGTTGTCTGCTTTTCATGCTTTCATTGACCAGCTGAAGCTGTTTTCCTCTGTTTTCTCACATGTTCTCTTCTACTCTTTTCTTAGTTTTGCCTCCCAGCTCCAGTGTTAAACTTCAGCGAGACTAAAATAAGGTACCACCTGACCCATGACCACAGAGGCAGTTACTACAGGAACCGCTCAGATCAGGGTGGGCCAGGGTCCCCGTGCAGGACTCAGACACCTTAACAGGGACGATCCCTGCAGGGTGAGCAGGCTGAACTCCTGCCAGGGAAGATCCCCATAAAGGGGTGAAAATGTTAAAACTGTGATTAAATAAATGTATAAATATAAAGATATTTAAAAAGAAACTAAAGTTTAGACTTTTTATTTTTGTGCTTCTTTCTATAAATGCTTTTGTTTGTCTCATTTTGCTGCTTCCATGTTTTATATTGTTTTTTGTCTCTTGATAATTTGTGCATTATAATTTAGATTAAAAGATTATAGGCTACACTAAATATCTGCTATTTTCAGGTGTGTTTTATACACCTGTATCATTAAGCACTTTACAATATGGCTAAATGTTATTGTACTGGTTTTGTTCATGGGAGCAAAACACACAATATTTACCTAAAACTGTTTTCCCCTTTTTTTCACTCGCAGAAGTCATCAAATCCTTTTATATCCAAAACATTTGATCATATTCTATAATGTGCTCGCTTCTTAGAACCATGCTCACACCAACATGTGGCCTTTTTGGATCAGATGAACAGATTAGACTTCATCTCTCTGGATAAAGCCAGAAACGCAACACAAACAAGTCTGTTTTTCCTTATTGGGTCTGAAATGATTGGAAGTGAGCCGCTGCAGCTGCTTTTTTTGTTTCCCAGCAGGTACTGATTCAGAGTTTTTCTGCGAATCCAAATGTTTAGACTGCAGATCGGGTGCCTGCTGGGCTTCATAAGGAGTTTCATGTGAACAGAATTAATCCCACGCACTTCTTAGCTCATAAAGATGCTCAAGAGGAACTCATGGTTTTTATTCTATTCATGTAAAAGTGTTGGCAGGTTGGTTTTTTAGTCATAATCATAACAATGATGTGAATCAGAGCAGCGTATTTAAGCTTGAAGTGTGATCACATCTTTTCATTTCCTTCAGGTGGAGGAATCTCAGAGCTCAACAATCTGTGGATGTGTTCAAGTGCTTCATGTCCATCCTGCTTCCTGAATTAAAGGAAAGCAGAACATCCATTCCAACAAAGGGTCACAGGTAGCAGGAGACGATCATTCATTGGGCAAGAGTCGGGGTATACCAGACAGGTGACCAGTTCATCACAAGGCAACACAAAGAGACAGATAACCAGTCATTCACTCCTATTTGGATCGACCAGTCAGCTTAACATGCACATGAATGGAAGGTGGGAGGAAGTGAAACAGAGAAGACAAGCATCACTAACATGATAAGGAACATGCAAACTCTGCATATAATGCTCCTGTCCTTCAGCCGCTGACAGGTTAATGTCACAACCAAGATGTACGCAAATTAAATCTAAGATTAAACACTTCATTATTATTATTATTATTATTATTATTATTAGCCTATTAGTAGTAGTATTAGTAGTAGTAGTAGTAGTAGTAGTTATCTGTGTGCAGCTCTGTTGGTAAAAACAATTCTGAGAAGTCCCAGTTTAATAAAAAGAATATTTCAACATTTATAAGTAGGATCATATTAAAGAAACATGAAACATCTCTTCTGATGTAGCCTTTGTTATCATAATTCATATTTATCTCCAATGAAGGAAATATTTACAGACAAAATGCTAAAATTATTGCATGAAAGGCTTTACTTTTAGAAACAAGCAAATAAAAATCTAACTAATAGTTTCATCAGTTAAAATGGAGGAAATGATCTTGAATTCCCACATTTCCGACTGCAGTGGAACGCAGCGTTGCCCTGCGGTCCTGCGGCCGCAAACACAACTGAACAGCTGGCAGGGAGCGGCGTGTTTTCTTTGTGGGCTCAGTAATAAGGTGTTGGTTTACCAGCTCTGGGGATGTGGGTTCTCTCTTTGTAACGCTTGACCATAGACTTAGTGGTCTTTGTCTGATTTATATTTTAATTATCTGCTAAACACAGACTGAAGGCCATGTGGGAAAGATCCCACAGGGCTGACCTCAGCAGCTGTCAATCACTCAGCAAGGAGGAAGAAGAAGAGGGAGAAGAGTTCAGAGGCAGTCACTTTTCAATCACTTTTATTGATCACATATAATATCATTGTTTCCCAAAAGATAAACTAAATAAGTTGTAGTGAAATATTTTGCTCCAGAACTAAACTGAGATATAAAAGTGTAGCAAATAATTTCCCCGTGTGTGTGTGTGTGTGTGTGCGCGCGCGTGTGTGTGTGTGTGTGTGTGAGTGTGTGTGTTTTACATACGTTTAGTTCTAACCAAGTAATTTTGTGTTTGGACGCCATCTCTTGGTGATTAAACGAACTGCAACTCAAACTATGAACTCCATTTTATTTATTTTATTGCTTAAAAAATCTAAAAAAGAAAAAAATGAATTAGTTTTTTAAATAATTTAAAAAGATTTGGAGATAAAATTAGTTATTTATTTTACAAAGATAGACGAAAATGTATTTTACTCAATATAATGCTGAATATATTTAAACTTAATTTATTTTTTATTGAAGTTTGATGTAAAATTCTTCCTTTCTTTAACAGTGCAGGTTTTTTTCTAGACCTTTGTTATTTTTGCTTTTCCATATGACTTACTGTATAATGCTGTAATTATCCCCCAACCCTCTTTATTTCATTAGCAGTGAACAGAGATCACAATGCTGGGAAACAAAGAGCAGAAGAAGCAGAAAGCTCAGTTTGCAGCTCATAGGAAACCTTCTCCTGCTGCTCGCTTGTCTGTGCTGAATATTAAGTGTCGACCAGATGATTTGTCCTTGTGTTTGTCCTCCTCTGATACTTCCTCTCTGGGCGTCACGTCCCCCATGAAGAGGCTAATCTGCTCCCAGTGGGGCTCTTCCCAATGAAGAGCTGAGAAAAAGCCTTGGAATATAACATCTATTGTTGTTGAGCCAGTGCAGACCAGCCAGGCTTTTATTTTAACTATTTATGCACGAGTTGAACATTTGTGGGCTTTTCACAGAAATATATGTCAGAAGACACATTTAAGACAACTTCTAGGCTATTGGTGTGAATCTGATGCAACGTCTGTAAATCTGTGTTTCATTTTAGTCAGTATGAAGCAACTCTTCACCTCATTAAAATAAATGTAAAAGCTAAACATGGAGCAAAGGTTGCTATTGTGTGCATAGAGGCAGAGTCTTTTTAACCATTGTTAAATTTCTAAATAAAAGTTGGCTTTGTTTTCTGTTTTTAAAGAAAGCTTGTGTGAATCGCTTAATGTCCCACCGGTACTGGACAGCAGTCACAGAGCAACAGTTTGAGTTTTACTGTTTCCCTTTTCTGTGTGGTTGCTAACCAACGTAGCCTGCTGCTAATTAGCTTTGGCTAAAATGTCAAGAAATCTGAAAAAAAAAATTAAATTTAAATATGTCAATATCCAAAAATTATGTACAAAAATATCTACAAGTTATATCTGTTGATATATACCCAGCAAGTCTGACATTGCTTAATAGCGGCAGCGCATGCTTAGCAGACAGTTAGTGATGAGTAGCAACATGTGTGTTCCTCCATCATCTCTGAGTGTTTTACTACATAAAGTCTGTATTTGATCCATTCCTAAGTGTTCGAGGTTTGAGTTGCATTAGGCGGAGAGAGTAAGTTCTTGCATGGCCCTGTTTGGAGAAACTGTTAGCTTAGCATACGTCAGAGGTCTATTCCAAATCTCATAACTCTGAATGTTTACTGAGAAATAGAAGAGAAGTCATGAGTACATTTTACAACCTCATTAAGAAAAAAACAAAGTCTATGAAACAATCACATTGTATTTTTGTTGTTGTTATTGTTTATTACCCACAAGACAAGAAAAACAGTGCATAATTACAATATTATGATACAGTTAAACACATAATACACACCACGATGACAAAGAATTGGAATAGGAATAAGAATTATTCTTATTAGCTCCTACTTCATCCTTATTTTATCTATAACAGATACACCTTGCAAATGCATTCCCCTTTATTTTCACCATTCATACCATTTTCTTTGTGTTCTTGTTCCTTATATTTATATTTACATAAAATAAAGTTTGATTTAAGATTGTTTTTGGGTGAGTTTTATTTATTAACACCTGAAAGACTCATTTGTTTGAGTGTTTTTCTTCCAAAAGTGTGTTTAAAGTCACATTTTTATCTGCTTATGTCATCAATTACAATGGAAAAAGTTTGTAGCCCAGGTGGCAACAAAAAATGTTTCGCTTTGTGCATAAATAACAATGTTATCATCACAACTAAGTCCTGCAATTTTACCAGTCCTGACTTCAGAATCAGATGTGTTTTGTTCTCTTTGGGAGCAGATTTGTTCATTATTCTTAATAACCTTTTTGTAGAATAAATATACGCCTTAAATGAGTAGAAAAGCAGCTAATCTGGGTTTATTCTGAGTTATGTTGTGTTTTTTCTTTTCCATATCCATGTCATTAAGCTGAAATCTTACCAGGTAGGTTTATGGTTCATATTAAGCCGAGGAAAAAGCTGCAGAAACGTCTTCTATAAAACACACAAAAAAGAGGAAGAAAGCAAAAAGTGACAGCACCTCCTCTTTTTGCCGCCTTTAAGAGACAGTGGAACAAAAGACAGCGGAGCGAGCGGGACTGTCTCACTGTTTGATGTCCCCGGGGAAGGCAGAACTCATGTAAGCCCCCTGTAATTTACTGTTTGGGGTTGCCTGGGCAGGGTTAATTCCCATAAGGACCTTCTCCCAGTGTTTATATGAAGTTGGGATTTGTAAAGCTGCTCTTGTTGACCCCCTGCAGGTCATGAGGGCCATGGTGGCGCGACCCTCCCGAGGACTTAATATGAGTGTCTAAAAGATGCCTTAAGAGAGCAAGGTTTTTAGAGAGACTCCACATGGAGTATTGATTTCTTATGGACAATTTAAAATGAAAATGTAAGCATAAATGTTCATGAAAAGCAACCCGGCGTCTACAGGAAAGAAGGAAACTTACTGGCCTGTAATGGCCTGTTGTATTTTTAATGAGTTGTGACTGCGGCTAAATGAAAGACAGCCATCCGTGGTGAGTTTAATCTGGCCAGAAAACCTTCCCTAAGAGTCTACATTTCTAACAACTCTACAAATATGTTTAATAGAGCTTACTAAAAATAAATACAAAATATTGTGATAAATGTTTAAACTGCAGTAAGTCTGATCAAACAGGATCCCAGCTGATGGCATATTTATAGCTGATGTCTTTATTGGGCATATTTTTCTGCTGGCACACAGCTGGAACAAGTTTATCAATAGAGCAAAGCCTGAACAGATTATTAATGATGGATAATGATTGTTTACCATTTTAAAAGGGATGCCAGTCTTTTGAGAGGAGATGATGGAGAATCCCGGCCAGTAACAGAGAACAGAGGTCTCAGGAGTTTTATAAGCATAAAACATCCATAATGTTAATTGCATATTACAACACTTATATCATAAAACTATACAGTGAATATATATAGTTGTAATAAAAATAGGCAAGCAAGGTCATACAGAAATATTCCAGGTCTTTATCAAAACTCTGAACTATACCTGAAATGTATTTATTTATGGAAACAGCCCGGGATGTAACATCTCATCTTCAATGGGGACCAGATATACGTAACTTCATAATCTATTTTTTAAATTGAGCTCAACAGGAATGTAAAAATGTGAGCTAATTAAGGACATTAATAAGACTGTCAACCACATTTTTGCTCTCTAGCGTTGGACATGTCCTGTTAAAAAACAACAAAACAAACAAAACACATTTAAAAATAGGTAAAAAAAATCACATTAAATCTCACTATACTTAATATCTCTATAAAAGCTAACATATAACAACAAAAACAAAACATTTATGACATGATCTATTCTATATTAAAATCTATTCTGTACTTCCTCTGTGAATAAAGGAGGATCTACATATAAATTTGATCATATTTAACTTTTATGTTTTCTAGCTTTACCACAATGTAGAAACAAATGAGAAACGGAGCAGGAAAGTTGAGAAATGCAGGAAAACTGCTTGTACACATATTTTAACCTTATATATTCACCATTAATGCAAACATAAACCTGACTAGTTATGAACTACTTGTTTAGCCACAAGAGTTTAGTGGAAACAAGTCTATATAAATTGTATTTTAACTCTTAGACTTTGCAGGGTCCATTCAATTCAGTTCAAACTACTTTATTATCGGCTCTAAATAAGATAAAAGCATAAATAATAACCAACCCACAAGCAGCATTCAAACCCTGTAAGAATATGTTGGCTAAGGATCAGATAAAGAAACAATTAGCAAGTCATTAATCATTAACCAACAGAAAACCACTCCTTAAAGGGCTATTTTTGGTTCTACTTCTGAGGAAGGTGTCACAACCTTTAACTTTAAAACAGTTCACATTGGTCTCAGGTTGACCTCTGGTTCTGCAGTTTGCTGCTTTGTTTAACTAATCTACCCCCAATTCTCATCTTATTTCCTGTATTTGAACACTGCTGCCATTGTGACAAAAATGTCTCTTCTGGGCCTCCATACCAACTCTGTGTCTATGAGTCTGCCCCTCCTTGATGCCACATTTTACCTTCGAGGGAGTCCAGACGTGACTAGGGAGTCGCAGCGATTCTTAACAGTCACGGTCAACTCCTGGCTGATCCAGGAGAAAAAGAAGGTCAGGATTAGGGGGGGCTGTTTGCTCTCAGTAACCTTCAACCTGCCCTCCAAACTGACACGCTGACCGCTGCTATTGATTCAGCAGGGCCCAGAAAAACTCTCAAATCCCTGTTTGTATTCACTGAATGGATATAATGAAGTGTTTGGGAAATTAGCATGAACAAACTGCAACATTTGGTCAAAAGTAATGCTGATCTGTGGCTCAGCTCCACTCAGCGAGACATATTTGGCTGAAATTGGGTGAATAGCTCATAGCTACAGCCCGCTGCATAAAAAGTGTTTGTTTTAGATGTCTTCTAAATGTCATAAAAATATTATTATGTTTACGTAACTGATGTAAGCAAAAGATTCAACAATGAGATTTTGTTAAGCCTGCATTCTTCTGATGAGCAAAGAGGGGTCAAGCAAACTTATATGGCTAATGATGTTCAAAGAAGATGTGAAAAGATTATTGAAATCTGACTTTACGCGCTGGAGGAAATTGAGATAAGTGATAACATAGATCCTTAAGTATAATCACAAAAACATTGACATTTTGAGTTGCAGAATAACTGTTTAATTGTACAGCTTTTCTGTGTGGATGATACTGGAAGTTTTTCTTTTGTTGTCTTTGTAGCATCGCTGCTGCGCGTCTTTGGTTTTTTAAACCGTGAACATGTCCTTCAGTCTGTCACGGCCTGGGTTGGAGCTCAGTCTGGGTCGTAGCTGCTACAATGAGCTTCAGTTTACTCACAAAATAAGATAAGCTACGTGAGAAGGACCCTGACAGACAGAGTAGTAGTACCAGGGATTCTTTATCCATGTAATTTAATAATTATAGGCTATTAGTAACTTACTAATAGCCTATAATTATTATCCAATAATTATTATCCAGTTGTAAGTACTGTACATTATTATGTTTCAGAATCTGGATTCTCTATAAAAAGACATTTAATAGAAAATGTTGATCTTGATTTAGACTCAGAAGGTTGTTTAACTGCTAGCGATCTATAATAATTGCCTGCAGGAACCAGTTGGGGTAATAAAGCTGCTGAATTGATGGGAGGGTTTATGTTTGATGACCGAGCAGACGGAAACGTCACCAATCCACAGATGGACTCTAATCTGAATTTCGGCACTGGCCAGTGTCAAAGCCAAAGGCGCTTGTCCGTTTGCATTCATTGACGGGATCTCTGGGGTTATTTGTCAACATGACTGGAATAGCTTTGGTAATCTCCCCTTCTCGCCCATACACTGATTGATAATTGATCCCTGTTCAAACAGTCTGTTTGGGCCACAGTTGCCTTTGAATGCCAAACGAGTCATTCTGCCTCATCCTGCCATAGCGCCTTAATCCGATAAACGAATGGGAATGAGTGTCGTCCTCTGGTGATGTCAACCTTTCACTCTGCCATTTATCTCAGATTGTTTACTGATGAGGCCTTCGTGAGGATCAGGGTCGCTTGGTGAGACCTTGCTGCTTCTGTCAAAAGAAAAATCTGAACTCTGACTAAATGAAAACCACAATAACCCAAACAGTAACAGCTGTGGGTGAAAAGAAACAGATTTGGTTTCATGACTCATTCATGAGTAGCATGCTAAGCTAGCAGTTTAGCTAACGTTGTCACATTGCAGCCATTTTTGTTGTGCAGTTTGGTTCAGTACGATTTGGATCCATTTTAATGTTACTAAAGATTATCCATGGTAATTATCTGATCAATAAAATGTTTTGTAAAATGTTTATTAAAACTATTACGGAATATATATGAAAAAAGCAAAACATATTAAAAGACAAACCAATAAACATCAAGGGGCATTTAATATCAGTACATAAAAGTCCAAAGATGATAAGTAGTGTCACCAAATAAACTTGTACAGTGAAAGCTAATATTTCGCAGGTTCCTCCAATAAGTCAAAGGTTTTTCTTGATATAGTAAGTACAATGGCCCCACACCCTTTCAGGTGTCTTGTAATGGCAATAAAGACATAAAGTGAATGCTTTGAGGCATTTTGCAATGCTTGGTTTTCCCATGTCTCACCATTGCAGAACACTCTCTTCACTTGCATAATGTTGAAGGTTTTTTTTCTAGCAACTTTGAAAATTCCCCCATCGTTCAAACCCAATTAAAAAACCAGCACAAACTATTCAGGGTGTTCCCCGTCTCTCAGCCGTTGATTGCTGGGAAAGGCTTAAATAGAAAATGGATGGTTTGATGTTTCACCTACCATGTGACATATATTTAATTCCACATTTATACTTTGGGTCACAACCATACAAAAAGAAGCATACCTTCTCCACTCGTGTTGCAGAGATGTGGGATGTGCATTTTGAATTTAAGTTTTTCCTGTTCAATATGCGATCTGATCAGCTAATTACATTGTTGCTATTTAAGGTATATATGTTGTATGGCCACCATACAGGATGTTTTATATTGTTTTATTACTATTTCCTCCTGTAGATCAGTTTTTCAAGTATTTAGTTTAGATATTAAGGACCTTGTGATGGACTGGTGACCTGTCCAGGGTGGGATCAGTCCTGTGACCTTGTTCAGGGAATAAGCAGTATAAGCAGTAGGGGATGGATGGATGGATGGATGGATGGATGGATGGATGGATGGATGGATGGATGGATGGATGGATGGATGGATTACAACAGTATGTCACGCCACGGTGATTTCTTGCCACTTCCTGTTTTATTTTGAAAGTTATAACTCTTCATTTCAGGTATCTTACC
>JBAMIG010000021.1:20312768-20330169 GCA_037177335.1 Kiunga ballochi
AAAATTTCATTCACAATGGCCTTAAAAGGTCTTGAAAAGGTCTTAAATTTAACTTACTAAAACCTGCAAGAACCCTGGTTCTGACATCATGCCTGAAAAAGGTCCAAGAGAATAACGTATTTAGTTCTTCACATCATTTATTTGTAATGCTAGCAAACCGCGTTGGTTATGTTAGCAGTGGTTGGATAATAACAGTGTTAGTTTCTGTGTCTATTTTATACTACACAAAAAAATCAGTTTTTGATAAAAATCTGATCCCTATTATTTTTTTTAATGTTACAAGGAAAATATAGAGGCAAAACGTGACACATGTGGGAATTACGATGCCATGTCGCTTCTCCTGGATTGCCTCAAGAGAAGGGAAAATTGGCCGGATCAGTTCATCAGGGCCCTCGAAGCATGTGAGCACACTACTCTGGCCGCTGAGATTAGAGCAGAATACAATGCTCTAAAAGGCATCAGCGGTAAGTCACCCAACAACTTGCCTGTTTTTCATACAGTTCAATTCACTATTTTCTTTTGATCCATCTGAATATAAAGCTACGCTCCTATCAGCGTGGAGGCGTTTGTGCAGAGACATTTTCCACAGAGATATAAAAATGACACGGCTTGTAACCGGAGCTATGTGTAACAGATAGCAATGAGCGATCACGTGGAAAGAAAATGCATAATGCCATTTATAGAAATGCTACGTGATAGTTTTACTCTATTCTTGTCTCAGACCTGATTTAAGAGTGCCTATAGTGAATATATGTTCATTTCTAATTATGTTTGCATGAACGGCTAAAGAGCAAGCGGGGCTGTTGTGATTTTATACATACAACTAAATAAAGCTAATGTTTCCTTGTTTAGCCTTGAGGATAAACAGCTGCTTGGCACAAGCTGCTCAGAGGCATGTGATAGAACAGTGATGAGCTCAGTAATCAAGCATGAAGCTCCACATTTCCGCTTATATTGCAACGGTATTTACAGTTTGTTGTTGCATCCTGTGTTTCATTCTAGAGACTATACAATACTCTGATATTCACTCAAGCTATTGCAGGGGATTGTTGTTTTTCTGACTTTAGAGACCCTGTAATCTGAATTCTGTCATTATTTCATAAAGTAGTAAATATCACCATTCTTTGCTTTGTCCTAGATTCCAGCGCCGGCTCACCTCCTGCTACTGTTACCAGAGCACATGTGCATCCAGCACCAGCTGCCAGTCATCTGCCCATTCCAGAGAGTGGTGGTGCAAAGAGTCAGGCCGCTTTGCCTCTGCCAGCTGAAGCTCCTCCAGCCGCTTCAGAGGCTGCTGCACATGCCTCACCCTCGCCAACAACGCCCCAGACCGCGGCAGGACAAGTCTCAGAAACCGTGTCTCCACCTGATCTGGTCCTAGAGCCTCAGTCAGCTGACATAGATGTTCCTCGTCTTCCATCAACACCTCCTCCTTCCCCTGAGATCCCACACACTCAGGTGACCAACAACACTCTGCAGCAGGAGGAGCTTCCTTTCCAACAGGAGGCTGAAGGAGATGTCCAACATGCATCAGGCGGCACTGGTCTGATTCCAAACAAAGAGTCTGCAGCGCTTCACCAGCGGCATCCTATCACAGAGACTGTATCTCCTACAGTCTCTCCCCAAACAGCAGTTATACACAACGATCCACAATCGACTCCAACTCTGATCAGTTCAGATGCAATCAATGAATCTTCTTTCCTCACGTTGACTCCAGAGAAGCATCCGGTCCAGGACACGACGTCGCCTGTCAACAACATTTCTGATGCTGTTCTGCAGCCTCAGGAAACCTCTGGACCTGCAGCTACGAAGGTGAATATAGAAACACGCAGATAATCCCATTCACACAACCTCCTTTATTTATTTAGACATACATCGATTATATTTGGGACTTTTAGTGCCTACATTTCTTCAGTTAAATAAAAATAAAATAAATACAGCTAAAAAATAAGGTGAGGACTCAAAAGAAATGAAATCTAGTAGAAATTGATGAAATAAATAAGTAAAATTTTAAATTTGTAACAAATACCAGAAATTTTAATTTCATTCAAATATAAATACATTTAAATATGTAGGTAAAAATAAAATAATATAAAAGTTTAACTAATGCGTGACAATACACCTGCATAAAGTCCTAACTTATTAGACATGTTTGTAAATATTTGGTTAAACTTTGTCTCTACTGTCAATTTCTAATTAATACAGTTTTTATGCATTTTTTATGTATTTTATCAGGTGCATCTGGAGGCTGGGGTTTCATTTAAGTTTGGTTTAGTTTAAAATGAAGTAAAAAATGTGGGAAGATATGCAAACTCATTTGAATTTGAATATTTTTTTAAAGCTTTTACTTTGCTAGGAAGGGAAACGTGAAACATTCAGCCGCATGTTTATTAAAGTAAATTCAGTCTTTGTGTTCTCACACTTTGTTCCAAGCTTTAATGCAACTTTCACAAATAGCATAACTTATTCAAATAAATCGATACATTAAAATCTAAATACTGTTGTAAGAAGTAACCAAAGGTCCATGCATGACTCTGATGTTCTGCATGTTTTTTATACCACCTGCAATGTTATTATTTAACAAAACCTTTTAATACAGCAAATTATCCCACAGAAATGCATAAACGGGTCAAATAAATAGGATGGCTTAAATAAGATTTAGATCTGCTGCATTATTAAAAAAATTCTCCCAGTGGGTTTATTTCAAAAAGCAAATTATTAAAATGTGATTTTTTTTTTTTTACATTTTACATTTTTCTGGTTAAAACAAACTTAAATAAAATACTGGAAAGTTAAAAATGAAGCAACTAAACAACAAAAACAGGAACCGTGTCGGTAAAAAATGTTAGCAAGTAAAAATGTCAAAAATCTAAAGTGACTGTATATTTATTTTTTCTAGTTAAAAACACAACATTTCTTAAATGTAAAAGTTTCTCACCTTTACTTGAATGTTGTCAGAGCTCTGTTAGCCGACATGTTGCTACATGAACACACTGAAGATCTGTAAACCTGTCAGACACATGCTTTTAAAATTAAACCATAAAAACTGTGCTACTTCTGTCCTGTGTTCCCACGTCTCTAACATTAATGTGTGAACTTTATTCATTTAAATGATTTTTTTTCTTTAATGTTTAAGTTTTAATTAAATGTGAAAATGAGCGTAGTGTATTAGAACAAGTGTTTACCTTTTACAAGTATTTTTCAGCATTTTATACCTTCAGGTTTCATATTGCTAGCTTTTTATGGTGGTTGTCTTGGAAATCAACACATAATGAGTTTTTTTTAAAAAAATTATTTACATTATTTTGTCTGCAGATTATTGGACGAATCCCAGCAACACAAGCTGCCGCTGCAGCCTCCCCTACGCATCCTGCTGATGAGATAACAACCTCTATGAGCGATGTTTACCTTAGCAAGCCGACCCAACTCGTTAGCATCTTACTGCAAAATCCTGCCAGTCCAGCTGCCCAGGCGTCCAGCCAAACACTGACACCCTACTCGGGTAACAGTGACCGTCTGGAGATGAGCGAGGCTGGAGCAGACGCATTAAACTCCACTCTTTCTCCTAAACACTCAAATTCAGGCACCGTCCTCTCATGCCAGGAGAACGGCATTGCTCCCAACCCGAATGAACCAGAGGAGAACCACTACGAATCACCAAACGAGAGCATGGTGCTGGAGGTGGTGGGGCACATATATGAGAGGCCATCCGTCCCTAACCTGGATGGATGCAGCATCCCTGCACCACCAGCATCCATTAACAACACTGCAAGCGGCGACACCAAACCTGCAGCTGCTGCTGTTTCTGCTGACCTGAAATCTCTGCCGGATTCAGAGGGAAGTACTTCTCCTGAGACCCAGTCAACTAATACAAAGCACATTCTGATTGCTGCAGGAGTGGGTGCATGCGCCCTCCTGATGGCATGGAGGTTAAAGAAATGAAGGGACTCTTAATGAAAGAGAAGGTTAGGCTTAAAAGGTTGTGACTGAGGATCTAAGAAGGGTGGTGCCTTATTTAATCACTTTTCTAAACCGCAGTTTAATCATTAGCTGCAGTAATAATAGCTCACTTTGCAAACCTTTGATCATTACACATCTCGTTTTTTTTTTTTTTTATCTATTTCTGTTAGTTTAATTTGACTTTAAAACAAAACTTAAATTGAACCTTTTGATTCAAGTCGGGGCACTTTGGGGAAGTCAGTTGAATTTTCAGGTTTATTTATGCAAATGTAAGAGTTGGAAATGTGGTCTTAAAAGAATAGCAAGCTTAATCTATATTTATTTGTACATAGTAATATATATATATATATATATATATATATATATATATATATTAGTAAGAGACTGTGATGTTGTAAATATGTCCCAATCGATGCAATGGGAACCAGTGATTTGTCCAGTGTCTGGTAAACTAAGCACCTTCTCCAGTTTATTTCTAAACTGGAAAACAGCTTATGATTAGTGGGTTTTGTGATCTGTGATGTCACCTGATGATTCGGTGATTTTTAACTATAATTTATCCTGTTTTAAAATTTGGAGCATAGAAATGTCTCCAAAAATCACAGCATTGTTAGATTTAATGTCCATCCATCCATTAACTACCGCTGTATCCCTAACGGGGTCACGGGGGGGCTGGAGCCCATCCCTAGATTTAATGTAAATATTTAAATTAGATTTATGCCTAACTTGGCAGCTCAATGAACTGGTTTTAATCCCTTCCACTGTGCTTTCTGTTGAACTGGTGCAAACGTTTGATATGACAGTCTTATTTACAGATCAATTTTAATTGAATTGATGTATAAACCTGTGTCATAACGTAAAGAGCTCTGCAGATACAAAGGATCCTCATTATGTGGATGACTTAAGATGTTGATCATTTATGTTTTTTTATTTAAGTTTAATAAGAGATCAGAAAAGCTGAAGATACGATTTCTGTTTGGCAACATTGTCTTATTGAGTAGTGAAACAAGGAAACCATTGGGGTAAGACAGGAACCCAGAAGGATCAGAAGAGCCAGGCCTCTGATGAAGAGGATGAGATGAGGCAGGTTGTGTGAAAGCTTTAAATAACATGGACCAGAAAAACGAGACAAAGAAGCGTAGCTGAGTGAATTTTCCCAAACACCAAGAAATAAGATCGAATTTGAGGGAACACATACACCAAAACGTCTTACGTTGGTTAAGTTTCACCTAACATTTTAAGTGGTGTGTTTATTTATACACCATTTTCATTTGAATAAAAAGAAGCTCATGAGCAGTGATGGTCATTCTTATTTATAGCTTCTTAAAAACTGTAACAAGCATTTTGTCAGTCTGATATAAATGAAAATTGTGATGTTTCATGTAGAAATGCAAACTGTATATGTGCTGTAAATATAGTGATTGATGTCTGAATGTGGATGAATGGACTACTGGGATAAAAATGAAATTATGATGGTAAAAAAATTTGTTTTTCTGAGGTAGATTCACTTGAAAACAGCAAAATGTGACAATTAGAAGAAAAAAAATGCATTTTACATTAACTTGAGTAGATCTCCAGAGCATCTGAGTTCAGTCATTAACTCAAATAGCAATTTTAATCTAGATAAAATAAGAAAACTGCCTTAAATGCATGTATGATTTATATAATAGAAATTATAGTTAATTGTCTTCATGTGAACAAAAATTTGACTACAACATACGTAACAAATCTAAAACTTACCCTAGTTTAATTGGGTTTATTTTGACTTTGTTGTCTTTAAAAAAAAACCATCTTTAATCAATTAAATGCCTTTAAAATTTTTTTTAAATCTCTCAAGTCAGCTCGTTTTCTGATTGGCTCTGGTCCCTGTCACTCAAGTGTTCACCCCGCCCACATCTTCCTTGACAGCGAACATAAAAACGACATGTAGCTCAGCCATTTGAAACCACTTGAAATTCCTGCTAGCCAATGACTCGCTCCCCAGTTTCCTCATAAATCTCAGGCAGCTAATGGTTTTACTCATCTTAACGTGCATTATATATGTTCTCAATTAGTCTTTTCAATGGCGTTTAACGGCCACCAGCGCGACGATGACTTCGTCAACGAAGACGAGACGCCAACGAAGCAGCCGCGGTCCAACAAGGAGATGCCCGGTTACTTCAGAAACGACCCCCAAAATGAGGCTGCCGCGCCCGCAGGGAGAGCCGCTTCCGAGCGGCGGGCATCCAGCTCGACGGCGAGGCATCGGAAAGACTCTGTTAAGAAGACGAGGCCGCGTAGGTGTTAATGCTGCTAGCGTGGGCTATGTCTATTTCCTGGCAGAAGGAGGCTGCTGCATGTATACAAGATTTAAAGGCGTTCCCATCACAAAAGATAGCCGGCGTTAAAACGGCTTTGTGAAGAAAATATACTGCGTGGCATTTCCCCCATTTATCAGCTAAATTAATTGTGCAGTAAAATATTATGATGGTAAAACTATTATCAATTTGTTATTGGCATCCCGCGTAATATCGATGAGCTGTGGTTGTAAATAGCCTGAATCTGTTTTGCAACAAGATGGCGTTCGCGGTACACACAGTACTGCTGCAAGGAATCCGGCTGCTTATCATTATGTGGGCCAACACATCAGCTTTGACTGCCCCTATTGTCACAAAGCATTCATACCCACATGCTTTTATTACCTTTATACATAATGCATGTTTAAAAATATTATTCCAGGAGTGTGTGTGTGTACATCTGTATGCATCTATTGTTTCATGCATTGCAGCATTTCCTTGGTTTGGGATGGACATTGGTGGCACCCTGGTGAAGCTCGTGTACTTTGAGCCCAAAGACATCACAGCAGAGGAAGAGCAGGAAGAGGTGGAGAACCTGAAGAGCATCCGGCGCTATCTGACCTCCAACACAGCGTATGGTAAAACTGGCATCAGGGATGTGCATCTGGAGCTGAAGGACCTGACTTTATGTGGCAGAACAGGCAACCTGCACTTCATCCGCTTCCCCACTCATGACCTCCCAGTGTTCCTGCAGATGGGCCGCAACAAGCACTTCTCCAGCCTCCACACCACCCTCTGTGCTACCGGAGGGGGTGCATACAAGTTTGAGTCTGATTTTCGCACGGTGGGTCTTCTGTTGTGTTGCTTTTTGTTTCAGGCTGTGGTACAACTGTAAGCAGCAGAGAAAAGTACTCGTCTAAACAGGAGTAAATGGAGTACTAGGATGTTTAATTCACAGCATATAGATGTATTATAACACTCTTATTGAATTGTAATGACACTTCCTGTTTTTAGACCATTGTATTTTCCCTCCAACCTGACTTTTCTGCTTTGTGTCTTGACCATTTCCCCTTAGTTATATTCTTTTACCTCTTGTTTTTCTCAAAATGTTTATTTTGAAAAAGATGGCTGACCTGCAGCTCCACAAGCTGGATGAACTGGACTGTTTGATTCGGGGCGTGCTGTACATTGACTCAGTGATGTCCAGCGGCCCCTCAGAGTGCTACTACTTTGAAAATCCCACAGATCCGGATCACTGCGTGCAGAAGCCCTACACACTGGAGAATCCTTACCCTCTGCTGCTGGTCAACATCGGCTCTGGTGTTAGTATCCTGGCCGTCTACTCGGAGAACAACTACAAACGAGTCACTGGGACCAGGTAATAATAAGCTCAACTTCACTAAACTCTGTCAGGGGAACATAACCCATTAAACCCATTCTGTTGAAACCAGTACAAGCTATTAAATTCAGATAAATCACAACAGCAGCAGCTGATTAAATTAAAGCCAATAAATGGAGATCCGTATCAGTTTTTAATGACATGCTTCATAAGTTCATAATCTTAATAAAACAAGAAAATGAAAATGAACAGGCATGTTGGACAGTTTTTTATTTAATTCATTAATTGTATAAATCTAAAAAAAAGAAGGCAAAGCTGCTGTGTAATGAAGAGGCTACATTATGTTATTTCATTTGGAATTAATCATTATTAATTAAATAAAGCTCATTAAAGTATTGTTCTTCACATTTACATGAACATAATAACTAAAGGGGAATTAAAAGTCGTGTAAATGAAGCCATTGGGACATGCATTAGTGATGTTCCTTTTTAAAAAATAAACTTTTAATTCCTCTCCAGTCCATTTGGAAAAGCAGCGTGTCACAGATGTAGGAGATGCTGGCTGCTCAGTATGGACCCATTCTGTCTCATTTAATTCAAGAAGGTCTAACATTGCTCTATAAATGACACCATAATCCCAAAAGTATTGGAGAATTCAGGCCCATAAAGACCTGGACTGACCTGACTGAGTGGCCCTGCTGCTTTCTACGCTGTGAATACGATGGCACCGCTGTGCTTGAACGGAGCGCTTGTTGCTGACTTGTCGGTCTGTGTGTGTCGACAGCCTCGGTGGTGGGACCTTCCTCGGCTTGTGCTGCTTGCTGACTGGCTGCTCCACTTTCGAGGAAGCCCTAGAAATGGCTTCTCAGGGGGAGAGCACCCGCGTGGACAAGCTGGTTCGGGACATCTATGGAGGAGACTATGAGAGGTTTGGTCTGCCAGGCTGGGCTGTGGCCTCAAGGTGCGGTTTACAGCTGCTACTTTTGTTCTTAATGTTGAGATGGAGCTTCAGGGAAACAGTTAAATCTACTCCCCTTCTTACCAGCAGGGTGCAAACAGGGCTCTCTCTTTATATGTAGACTTTCAGCTCAGACTGCTCTGAACTATTCTGCTGTTTTTAAGATGAGCAGTATAATTTTCACACCACTGATGCATCTAATAGAAGAGACGCGCTGAGGTTAAACTACTTCTTTGTGGTAGTTTTGGGAACATGATGTCCAAGGAAAAGAGGGAGTCTGTGTCTAAAGAGGACCTGGCCAGGGCAACACTAGTCACCATCACCAATAACATCGGCTCCATCACCAGAATGTGTGCTCTCAATGAGGTGAGTGAAAGCTGAAGGATGGGATTTGAGCTTTTTCTCTCTTTTAAAATGCGTTTGCATAAAAATAAGAGGAGGAGAAATGATTTACTTAAACAAATTAATGTCCCTTTGCACCTGACTCAAATGAACCAAGGGGCTTAAGTAGGATTTATCTATTTAATCAGGTTTATTGTAGTAGGGAGACCTGTGTGATGCCGGCCCAGGAGCTTTGGTGATAGTAATCCCTGCTTACAGTCTTCTAAACAGGGTTTGCTCTGGGTTTGGGCTGGAAAACCTTTATGATACAAGCTGCCACTAGGTGGTGCTGTTGCAAATGCTCTGCAGCAGAAAAGAAGTTTAAGTGGACAAACTTTTTTTTTTTGCAGTGAGTAAATCATTATTGCATAACACTGTTTGGTGCAAAGCTAGTAAAAGTTCATGGAAATCCTCTGATTGCAGTTTGTTATCAAGTTATTTGCTTAAATGCTCTCAATCCTCCCTTCACCCTGTCTGTTAGAATAATCTCCATCTTGTTTCCTCTTTGCGTTCAGCCTCTTTACGGTGCTGCCTTGTGGCATCTTGATCAAGCAGCATTGTACAGGGCTATGAAGGCGTCGGGGAGATGAACCTCATACCAGTCTGCGTCTTCAGCCCACTTTCTTTATTTCTTAAAATAAATATGCTTCATAGTAAATCAGAAAAATAGCCATTTTAGACGTTTCTTCTCACCTGCTTGTTATATTGCACTTTGTATTTTCTTGGCTTAGAGCATTGAGAGGGTGGTGTTTGTCGGGAACTTCCTGCGGGTAAACACCCTCTCTATGAAGCTGTTAGCCTACGCCATGGACTACTGGTCCAAAGGCCAGCTAAAAGCTCTCTTTCTTCGGCATGAGGTAAGCAGCGAGTAACCTCCTCAGAGTTCCCCACGGCGGACTCTTTCATGGATGTGTTTGGTTATTTCTAACGCCTTCTTCCTGTTTGCAGGGTTACTTTGGAGCGGTTGGAGCCCTGTTAGAGCTCCTGCATCCGTCATAATCCCTGTTAACTACAGCTGAAGAAGTATCTGTCGATCTGCTGCAAAGACCATAAAGCACTTTAGACTATTAGGAATGATTTGTGGGATGGGATCTTAATGGTAAATCTTGGTTATGGTATGGTATTCTGTATTTATGGGGGAGTTATCAGACACCTGGTTACGATGGTGAAAGCCACCTGGAGTTTTCCACACCTCTGCTTTTGTGCTGGGTGGTGGGAAGTGCATTTCCTGCCTTGAAATCATGTGTGGCCGGTGTGACAAATGTCTCGTTTTGAGGACTTTGCATGAATGAGCCACATTCAGTCTGAAACATCTGAAAGGAAATTCACTAGGGTTGCCTGAAATACTTAAAAAGTACTAGTTATCTGGTGGTCTTATTGACTATCTTTACCGTTCAGCGGGTCAGGTTATAGGCCAAATACGTTTTTTGAGTACTTTGAGCTGTTATTTTAACCAGGAAAGGTACTCTGGTCACGTGTTTATCAGTGAAGTGCTTGTTTTGTCACATGAATCGATCCTTAAGTTTTAAATGATCTGAAAAAAAAGAGAAATTTGAAAACTTTGATAAGTTATTATAATTTTTTGCTAGTTGACTTGCTTATTAACTAAGCAGTAGCTTGAGCTCCTTGCTGCTTCAAAATAATTGTAATTAAATCTTAAGGTTAATGTGATTCTTGTTTGATGCATAGCAAGCGAGGCGTCATCCTCCTGCTTATTTTGGGGTTTAGAAACTTTTCTTTTGTCCCTTTAGAGCTCATCCTGTTTATTTAAACACTGCCTCCTTCTCAAACCTTTCACTACTTTATTTTTGGGTTATTTGATCTGCATCCAGGGTTGTTGCTACGTTACCACTGTTACAAACAAAACACGTCATAATTCAATGGAAACATTCATTATTATTACTGTAACAGAATTTATACCATTAATTATATCGTAATTTCCTTCATGAACGGTAAATATTTTCCTGTTGCTTTTATTCCTTTGAACGCTTAGTTGCTATATTAAGAAGTCTGCACAGTCGGCTTGACTAAAGTGACCTCAAGCGACTTCATTGTTATACTTATAAAAAAGGCAGACATTGATGGGTATGTGGAAACAATCTGGGTTCAAATAATAGCACTGAATTTGCTCAGATCAGGATTTGTATGCCTGAAGAAACTGCTTTCCTCCAAAGGAGTTTTAAAATGATGTTCATGGTCAGCATGGTTTCTGATGCAGGTGTTTTTCCTGTTGCATGTGATGCTTTTCCGTCCCTTTTTAACATGATGTGTGCAGGTAACAGCCCATTAATGATTACGGGGACCATAATAAATCGTAAACTCGTTCATAGACATGTTCAGTCACTAGAGATGCTTCTCTTCTTAATATACAGTTAGTTTTTCAAGTGCCTGTCATGATTTGTGAATGATCCGATTTTTTTTTTTTTATGAATCAGATTCGTTCTCCTTGTTATCTTGTACATGGCATAGGAAACTTTTTTCTAACTGAGCACTGTTACATTTCTTATTGAATTTCCCTAATAAATATAATACGCATTTTTCTTGGTGTTGCTTCTTTTTTTCCCTCAGAACTTGTGAAGGGGGAAATAATTCATCTAACAAAGCGATGCCATGAATCACAAGCTAGTAAAATGGTTTGTTTTCATGAATCTCGTGGTAAATGGTTCTGTGGATCTGTCAGCATTACAGCAATTTCAGACTATGATGAATTTATTATACCTAATTATAATGAATATATAAGTGAAAATGAGACGGACTACCACCAAAATTTGGCAAGCCACTTATAAATACATTTCTAGTATCCTTGAGGATGATTTGAGTTGTACACTAAATAATCTGGTCACAGATTTCAGCATTACACCACCTGTTAACCTCGCCCTTCTGAAACCAGCAGCGGTATTTAGCCACGCACCTGTTGTGTCGCTAAAAAACCCTTTTTATTAGCAGGTAGGGAAAATGTTGTGCTTTGGGATGCTGACAGGCGGATTTTATTCTTTAACAATATCTTTTTAAACCAACAAAGGGTAACACAAGTTACATTTTAATAAAGGTTTGACCTGCTATGTTTGCTAACCTTTTGTGACAGAAAAAGTGTCCTACGTCTATTATACCTGCAAATTGTTCGGCTAGAATTAAATTAACAATATAATAGAATGTAGCTTATAAAACATTTCTGAGAATAGCTAAGCAGCCCACTGCTTTACATTTATTCTTGGTGTAAATATCGCTTCTTTTTTTTCTTTTTTTTCTCATCATCTTTTATGATTTTACCCTCCGAAAGGGAACAAGCTTTATTGTTTACTTAAGGCTGGCTTTGTTAAAGTTTGGTGGATAACGGAGAAGTTGCAGAAAGAAGCAGATCAGTGTGTTGGATAGGAAACCTTTAGCAGTGGCTGGAAAAGTGCGCACGTGCGCTTCAGTAGGAACGCGGGCTGCACGTGAAACGATGAAAATTCACATTTAAAAAAAAAAAAGCGTTTCGTAAGTTCAAGACAGACTGCTACGGAACTGTCCATGAAAAGAGTTAGTGTCTTTCCAGGGAATAAATCCAGCCCCCTCTGGTCCTGCAACCTCTTCCTCCTCCTCCTCCTCTTCTTCAGTGAAAGCTGCACAGCTGGCAATTTACTGACAGAAAAAAAGGGAATAAAATACAACGTAACAAGTCATTTCCGCAAATTGTAGCTGCTTTGATTGAGGACATGAACTGGGACGAGGAAAGGATCTATGTTGAGTTCATGTCTTAAAGGATTTATAGTATAAACTTGTGAATTTGTCAGTTTTAAGAGCCAGCTCCCACTTCTCCACTGGAACCGCTATAACCTCCTCAAACTGCCATTAAAAAGGTAAGACAGCTTTTTATTCCTGTTGTGTGGGTTTTAAAGGATTTATAATAGATGCAGAAGGTGGGTTTTCTGCAGGATGAGTTAGTAAACACGTCCAGCTTTGTAAGAAGATCATTTAGACACTGACTTAGTAGAAATAAACATCATGAGATGAAGATAAGTCTGCAGAAGTTTGAAGCCTATTCGTGAAATTTTGACCAGTTTGAAGATGCATGGGGGTTTTTATAGATAATAACTAATAAATCTGAATTTATTCCTGGTAATAAAAGGGTTTAGGTCTAAATCAGTCCCATGTGTGGGTTTTCCCAGCAGCCTTTAGTTGTATGAGTTTCTCTTTAGGAATTTAGATGTGGACTTTGCTTGACTTTAACAAACCAGACACTCAACTTATCCCTCTTTGTTTCTGATTTCTTTCTTTGTCTGTTCATGTCCATGTGATGCGGCTCACAGTTTAAAAGATAAAGTTTCCCCCATTTCCTCTCAGGTCAACAAGAAAGTGCTAAAAAAAAAAAAACAGAAAACTGGTTTTAATTTCTGCTTCCCATATATCTGTCCATAAAACCAGACAGATTTCTGGCAGTGTTTAGCAATTAGTCCTGTATGCAGGAGCACAGAGGCGTGATGATTCAGAGAACCGCTGCCCTTCACTGAACCCATGAGCTTACTGGTATATATGGAGAGTCACTGGTATGATGGGAAAGGGATCGTTTAAGTACACTGGCATTTTAACTGAGGTTAGATACAGATAAATGAAATGCAGGTTACTGCTGAAATATGAATGAAGAAAGAAAGATTCAGAGATACTTTTCATAATCATCCATTTAAGTTAATGAATTATTACAATTAGTTATATGTGTAAATAAACAGCTTAATAGGGAAATAAATATCAAGTTTAACAAGCATTTAAATGGAAAATAATGTTCTTTTAACAAAATACTGTCCCATATTCTGCATATTTTATATAAGCATAAATATAATATAAGCTTTTATATTGAAAAAATATTACTTTCTTTAGTTGGTATCCACACAAGATAAAGTCCAGACTTTACTCATTTTTTTGTCTCAAACCAAATGATTTAGCAACTTAGTTATAATAAACAAGGTCTGATTTTATCAAAGGATGTCATTAAGGTTAATTTCCTGCAAGGTACTTCGTCATCATGTCATGTCTGTGCAGCAGCTTTAAATTAAAAGGCTAATTCAATGTATTTATATTCCTTTTATTGGTATGGAAGATTACCTTTTTGCTTGCAAGTTATTATTTAACCTTTATTATTATTATTATTATTTATTTAAAACATCAGGTTATCAGAAAACAGAAAAGTGTCTCCTCATTTCTTTATTTCAGTGAAGGTTTAGATGGTTTATCTGCTGCTGGTGTATTTCAGACAGAAAAAAAAATCTTTTTTTCATGTTTAAGATGCAGAATCTGATCAAAATAAGAAGCTTCTGACAGCTTTACAAAAAAGATCCAGCAAAGAGAGTAAAACTGGTATCAGTCAGACCCATGCTGTGTTTATAGCAGGTTAGTTAAGGTTTACTGTTCCTTTACACACACATCACACTACTGTATTTGTGTCTGTGATGGAGCACCCCCCCCTCCACACACACACACACACACACACACACACATGAATTATCAATAGCCAGTCTATGTGGTGTCAACCAACAACCAAACAGTCATACAAGCAGGTTTAAGAGCGTGTGCTCAGGCCTTATGTGGAAAAAGTGATTAAATAATGTGTAATAGGCTGACTGGGAGTTTATAGTTTCATTTGAAGACGAAGAAACAAAAAGAGAAAGGTTCAAATATCAGCATTAGTTTAGGGTATGTGAGTAGTGTGTCAGCCAAAAACACACCATCACCAGGCATATGGGTTAAATTACACAATCAAAGCGGCTCCCATGATCGCATTCTCATGTGGTGACCAGACCAGGCGCCTTATTTCCATCTGTAAAAAGCTGAAAAGGGTATGTTTCTTGTATCATTTCCTTCCACTTTGCAAGGTGTTGGAGGACAAACAGTGAATGAAACTCTTAACTTCCACCCTGGCACATTAAAACATGTCATTCTGCACATCTTGACATTGTTGTTTCCTTTTTTTCCTGACATCCAGCTGAAATAATGGAGAGGTCGAGACGCAGGCAGCTGT
The DNA here is from genome assembly GCA_037177335.1 of Kiunga ballochi. NCBI lineage: Eukaryota > Metazoa > Chordata > Actinopteri > Atheriniformes > Pseudomugilidae > Kiunga > Kiunga ballochi. The sequence goes on from JBAMIG010000021.1 coordinate 20,327,677, forward strand.
TAGCATTCAGCCTTCTGTTTGCCTTGTGGCTTCCTTGTTGTATAACTCAGACCACACCGTCCAACAGAGCCACACCAACACCGACGCCATCGCCTCAGGCTCAGGCCGGACCGCTCAGAGTCAGACTGTCGGGATACCCTCGAAAACACAACGAGGGCCGAGTAGAGCTTTTCTACAAGGGAGAGTGGGGGACCATCTGTGATGATGACTTCTCCATAGCCAATGCAAACGTGCTCTGCCGCCAGCTGGGCTTCGTCTCAGCTACGGGCTGGACCCACAGCGCCAAATACGGCAAGGGCCAAGGTAAGACGGACCGCAGCCAATTAGGACGGTTCACATTAATGTCATATAGGCTCTCTGAGCATTAGCATTCAACATGACACATATCTGAAAGTGCGGCCTATGGGAGCAAGCTGGAGCGTCACTGACTGTCTGATGCCTACGCAGGAAAGATCTGGCTGGACAACGTCTTGTGTAACGGAGGTGAGAAGAGCATTGAGTTGTGCAGGTCTCGCGGCTGGGGCAGCAGCGACTGCACGCACGATGAAGATGCAGGAGTCGTGTGCAAAGATGAGAGGATTCCCGGCTTTGTGGACTCCAATGTTATTGATGTAAGTTATGAGGAAGTACAAGTCCTGGTTAAAGAGTGCTGCTTGTTTGGCCTAAATTGGAGAAATTCAGCCAAACTCCACCTGCTGCTTCACACATGTTGCAGATCAGCTCTGCTTTATATCACGTGTCTGATTTAGTTTAGCAGTAGCTTTAAATGCTTTTCTCCTATATATCACTTCTTTCCTATGAAAACTTGCAATCTTCTCATAACAGATGGGAGAAATTTATATATCACTCATTACAGACTTCATTGATCGGCCTCTTTAACAGCTTTACATGTACTGTGTGTTGTGGTTTCTGCAGCTTGCAGGCAGCTTTTACATGTAAACCCTGTAAAGCTACGTGGCACTTTTTAATGTGGTCTACAAATAAGTCAATGTGATGATTGGATAACATGAGAGACTAAAAAAAGCCCTTTATTTTCAGCTTAATCATAATTATGTGTACTTGCCGTAATAAAAGTGGCTGCAAAAGGCTAAAAACAGCGTGATGTTGGTTTAGATATCTCCACCTGGTTACCGTATTCCACATGCACGCTTTGATTTCGCTTTATTATGTAACCAAATAGCCCAAGGTGAGCTAGGTTAGTCTGGTGCCTTGGTTCTGCAGACTTCTGGGAAACAAATAAATGATTGAAATTTGTGTCTTTATTGATAAAAAGGAATGCATAAAAAGAGTTTTATAGCGTAAACGGGTAGATTTGATCCTGTTGCGCTGGTTAGGCTCAGTCAAATGTGGTGGCCAGACTTTAATCTGAAACCACAATCACATTTTACTTGATAAACCACAGCGGAAAGGAGTCATTGCAAAGCTGGAATCAGAGACATAGATCTGAAATGACCTTTTGTTACTGTCATCTGCTTATCTCATGTCAGTGAAGAAACACGTGGATCCTCCGTGGCAACATGACTCTGCTTACATCTAACAAACAGAAACAATGCATTTAAAATATCACTGCAGATCTAGTTAAATCCTTTTCCTTTTCCAGGCACAAGTTGATGAGAGCAAAGTGGAGGAGGTCAGACTCCGGCCTGTGGTGCCCATCGCCAAGAAGAAGATGCCCATCACCGAGGGTGTGGTGGAGGTGAAATACAAAGATGGATGGGCACAGATCTGTGACCTTGGCTGGACAATAAAAAACACCCATGTGGTCTGCGGTATGTTGGGATTCCCACATGAGAGGAAAGTCAACAAGAACTTCTACAAGTAAGTGACTCAGTGGGACTGAAAAGCAGACGCTGACTGAGGTTTGGGAGGAACATAAAGGAAAACAGTCATGAAGGGTTTGCACTATTTAAGAAACAGGTTTTAAATGTAGCATTGTATCTAACATTTGACTGCAAATAATGTAAGAAAATCACACTGTAAGTATAAAATCGCATTAGTAAAATACTATAATGTTTATATTATAAGCCCACACTTCAATCACTGCTACTTACAGGCTGTTACAATTACAACTTTACCTTCACCCTGGGGTGTGGTGGGCAGTTATTCCTTATTGTCACTGATGGCAGCTTTAAGTACAGTACTTAGAGCAATTACCAAAACATTTGGCCAGTCCTCAAATGTTAAGTTATTACCTCCCTAATTTACGGTATAGGAGCTGCCATCAGCATGGAGGGTGTGCTGATCAAAACATCCCCAAAATGCTATCTATGGACGCACATGAGACGCCCAACACGTGGGCTGTCACTCAATTCAGAGACTGCATACTTTGAAGTGTGGATTTGCAGACCGCATACGTCATACTAGTGCTGTTCCAGTTCAAAGTGTGCTTCAGATCCACACTTCCAATGCGCGCTTTGTTTGGGGCTGAGCTAGCTTAAAACAAGTGTTCATGCTATGTATCCTTCATGGTCTCCAATTACCCAGAATTCATTG
>JBAMIG010000021.1:20461587-20473552 GCA_037177335.1 Kiunga ballochi
GAGAGAACCCACGCCAACACGGAGAGAACCCACGCCAACACGGAGAGAACCCACGCCAACACGGAGAGAACCCACGCTAACACGGGGAGAACCCACGCTAACACGGGGAGAACCTCCACACAGAAAGGTTCCTGGTTGGAGCTCCCCTAAGCCAAGGCACAAACCAGCCACCTTCTTGCTGTGAGGCCACTGTGCTAACCCACTGTGCCACCATGCAGCCCATGGCCTTAAAGGACTTAATACATTTAAAAATATAAATAAAAAAATAAGAATTTCTGATGTAGTTCTTTTTATTTAACACTTTACACATCAGGCGCATTAATTCTAAGATGTTTTATATTTAGGACGTTACTGGAGAGCCTTACTGGACATTTTCGTTCAGGGTCTTGTTCCCTAGTGGGGCAATACAGAGCAGGAGATTGACTGGTAGTTCCACGCATGTATCCGTCTGTTGTGGTGAAAAAGGAGCTGAAAGGTGAAGCTCTCGATTTACCCGTCAACCTACAGTCCTACTCTCACCTATGGTCATGAGCTTTGGGTGATGGCTGAAAGGACAAGATCCCGGATACAAGCAGCCAAAATGAGTTCCTCTGCAGCTGCCCGCTATAGAGAGCTGCATGCTGCCGGCGTGTTAGGCACAGTGAACACACATTTTTCATTCGCCAAAAATTTCCTTCAGGGTATCCGTAGAACGCGCCGGCGGCACGTAGCCCCCTGCCCACCCCGCCCCAGAGCAGCATGTGCAAACACAAACATGGCAGATACAGGTTGTTAGTGGTAGCACTACGACTAATTCATTTCAGCATTTACAACGAAAACATGCCGCTGAGTGGGAGCAGTGTTGCCTTCTTCGTAAAGAAAACCACTCTAGTAGTAACGCTAGCACTCTGCCTGCAAAGCAAACAACTCTTCCACAAAGCTTTTCAAACAGGGTACCCTATGAGACGGAAAGCCATTACCAAAGCAATTATTGTTGCTCCCAGTCTGCTCCGTCGAGAAGAGAGGGTTTAAAAACCTGCTGCAAGTTTTGGACTCTTGCTACACTGTACCTAGCAGTAGGGATGTCACAATAACTGGAATATCCTACCCTGCATCACTACAGATAACGGGGCAAACATCATAGCAGCAGTAAAAAAGTTAAACTGGCCTTGGCTTAATTGCTTTGGTCATAATTTACATTTGGCAGTGACCAATGCAATGGCAAGCGTTAAAGAGCGCACGGCCAGAGCAATGGGGCTGTGTCACCGTTTGGCCAGTGCGTTTTCTCAGAGCTGGCTGAAAAGAGATCTGGCGCAAGCACAAGAGGAGCTGCAAATCTCCAAGCATGGACTCATACTGGTAAAATGTCACTATTTAATTATGTATTTTATGTATATATTGTATTTTTTGTTTGATAAAAACATATTTGGAAATGTAGAATTTATTTTCATTTTGTTTGCAAATGTTTAGTTTAGAATCTAACTGCCGATACAAGATGGGGTACCAAACAGAAAATGGTGGACAGAGTTTTGGAGCAAATCCCGGCCATCAAAAGAGTTTTAGATGATCGGCGACATCAACATCTCATTCCGAGCTGGCAGGACATCGCAGTCCTCGAATCTGTTAACGCGGCTTTGAAATCTGCTGCTGAATTCACCGATCTGCTGTCTGGCAGAACTATGTGACCGTATCATCCGTTAAACCGGTCCTGAAACTCCTGACTGGATCTGGGTCCATCAGAGGAGGACACAGCTTTGACATCGAGCCTCAAGCAGAAGATGTGCAGTGTTCTGGATCAGAAATACAGAGCAGTGGCCTTACAAGAACCTTTATCAAAAGCCTGTTTGCTGGATCCGAGATACAGGGGGAACCATATCGAGGACTCAGAGGACACAAAATGCGCACTCATCGAGGAGATGCTGGAAGTCAAAGAGGACAGGACTACTGGTGCTGTTGCAGAGTCCTCTGCACAAGATGGGACACCACTGGCAGCAAAAAGAAAGACTCTTGGTGATCTGCTGAAGACGCAGGCAGCCACCTCCACGGCCATGCTTAAGAGAGTTCGTGCAGATGCTGAACTTACGTGCTACCTGCAGGAGGAGCCCATCGATAGCAACGCAGATCCACTTGCATGGTGGCGCGATAATCAGAACAGATTTCTCCCGCTCTCTAAAGTAGCCTGCAAGTACATGTGCATTTATGCAACAAGTACAGCATCTGAGAGATTTTAGCGCTGCTGGAAACATTGTTACCCCTCTCCGATCCTCTCTGAAACCTCACAAGATAAACATGTTGGCTTTCCGAGCACGCAACAAGGACATGACAACCGGAGTCTGAGTGGTCAGTCTTTAAGAGACTTTATATTTTATGGTAAAGAAAATAATCATTCTTTTAACGCATCCTGCCATTTTTTATTTTGCACTTGTTTGCACCGCTGTAGTCTACTTTTCTTTTGTTCTGCATACGGTTGATGCCCGGTTGTGATTTGCACTCACATAATTAGCAAAAACGTTTTATCGTGTATTGTTTGACAATATAGCCAATACAATAATTTTATTTTCATAAATAAGAAAGGGTTATTCCGCGTGCGACTTTGTCTTGTATTCTGCGTGGGACAATAAAATTGTTTGTTCTAAAGCTGTCTTTATTTAAAAATATGTTACGCTTATTTAGCTTACGATAAAAAAAGAATACATTGTGCAATAGAATAGATCCATATGTTTTTATCAGCCTATTTTAAAGGCGGTGAGAGCGTATAGTTGAGACAACACGCAACACCGCGGAGGAAATGCTTGAACCGCAACACCCCTACCTAGCAGCAAGTACTTTTCTGACGTTGTACTTCCTCAGCTGTATAATAATACTCATCAAAAAATAATAAACGAGTTGGAGGGAATTTTATGCTGCCACTACAGATCTGTGGTCTGCTCGACCCACGCAGCCATACATGTGTCTTACAGTTCATCAACCAGAGCTGGTGTCTGTCTCCTAACGTACTGGAGAAAGCATTGCATTGGAGCTAAAGGACGCTCTGAACTCACGGGGCCTTTCTGAGGAACGTCTCAGACGTATGACCACTGATAGTCGCTCCAATGTAATCAAGGCTATGAAGGACAATAATTGGCCAAATCTCCAGTGCTTTGGACACCGACTGCACAATGCAATCAGTTTGTATGAAGATAAATCAGTACATATGCACAACAGCAAACTCATTAAAATGTCTGTAATATAACAAGCATTAGTGCTACTCACCAACAGTTTAAAGGTGTTTACTAGCTTTACAAGCTAAATTACACTTTGAAGAGAACATTTTTTTCAACTAATTGAGTCTCGATACCATCTATATTTTTCATTACTATATTAAATGGTAGAATTGTTTTACTACACACAATTATTAACATTTAAGACTATAGTTTGAATATAGTCCCAATAAATGTAGGGAAAATACATTTATGAACTTAAAGATGTTTACCTGTAGCTTAGGTGGAAGAGCAGTTGTCTTTCAGCCAAAAGGTTAGGAATTCAATTCCAGGCTTCCCCTGACTACATGCTGAAGTGTCCTTGGGCAAGACACTGAACCCCAACCAGCCCCCCGATGTGCCTATCGGGGTGTGAATGTGTGTGTGAATGGGTGAATGTGACTGTATAGTGTAAAGCGCTCTGAGTGGTTGGAAAAGCGCTATATAAGTATGAGTCCATGTTTACAGTTGGTTCATTTCAGACAAATTGATGCACTTTTCAGAGTAAATTTTTAATAAAGTAATTATTGAACTAGTTGAATTATACTTCTTTCTTTTTCTTTATTGTTATGCAGATATTTATAGTCGTGGCGGAGAGTTGGAGGGGGTGGGGGGCGAAATGTTTTCTACTTGCTAGGGGGGGCGTAATAGAAAATAATTGAGAAGCACTGGCTTAAGCTGTGATTTGTGCTTAAAAATGATATATTTTATGTACTGAAACAAAAATACATTTGTTTTTCTTCAATATAGTGAACGGTGTGAAAGATGACCGGATCGACCGTGCAATCACGGTCTGCAAAAAGGCTGTCTCTGCATTTTCCTATAGCTTGGAAGAAAAGAAGGGACATGGCAGAGGTACACTGGGTCTTCCTCCTCATCAGCTGTTGACCGAATCCCTTACAAGACGGGCTTCCCAACAAAGATGATTGAACGTTTTCTGGAACAAGAGAGAGCCATAACCCGTGTTTTGGGCTCTGAGAAGAAAACTCGCCATCTTGTACCCACCTGGCCAGACCTGGAGGTTTCAGAGGCCTCAAATAAAGCAGTAAAACCACTTTAAGACTTTACAGGTCAAATCATATGTTAGTGTTTCCTGCATTAAACCTGTGCTGCATCTGTTCAGAACAAATCTCCTCCCAAAGATGTACATCTCACAGAAACAATAAAAACACATAATGGGGTACGTTGAACAAAATTACATTGTGAGAACGATGAACTCCTGCACATGGCCTCTATTAGACCCACGGTTCCACACCACATACATTACACCTGGTAGGTTAGACATCATTAAAGAGAGAGCTGTAACTGCCATCTGCTCAGAGGAAAGAAGTCCTGATGTGGTGGTGGGTGAAGGAAAACAGAGCCCCCCGAAGAAGAAAACCTCAGCTGCCTTTTTCAGAAAAGCAGCACCTGCATCACAGTCCCAACAGTCAGAACAGTCCCAACAGTCCCACCAGTCCCACCAGTCACAACAGTCCCACCAGTCACAACAGTCACAACAGTCACAACAGTCACAACAGTCACACCAGTCAGGACAGTCACGACAGTCCCAACAGTCAGGACAGTCAGGACAGTCAGGACAGTCCCAACAGTCACAACCGTCACAACAGTCAGGACAGTCCCAACAGTCAGGACAGTCACAACAGTCACAACAGTCAGAACAGTCACAACAGTCACAACAGTCACAACAGTCAGTACAGTCAGTACAGTCAGTACAGTCAGTACAGTCAGTACAGTCACAACAGTCACAACAGTCACAACAGTCACAACAGTCACAACAGTCACAACAGTCAGGACAGTCCCACCAGTCAGGACAGTCCCAACAGTCAGGACAGTCCCAACAGTCACAACCGTCCCAACAGTCAGGACAGTCCCAACAGTCCCAACAGTCAGAACAGTCCCAACAGTCACACCAGTCAGAACAGTCACAACAGTCAGGACAGTCCCAACAGTCAGGACAGTCACAACAGTCCCAACAGTCACACCAGTCACACCAGTCAGAACAGTCACAACAGTCAGGACAGTCACAACAGTCAGGACAGTCACAACAGTCCCAACAGTCAGAACAGTCCCAACAGTCAGAACGGTCAGAACAGTCACAACAGTCAGAACAGTCACAACAGTCCCAACAGTCACAACAGTCACACCAGTCAGAACAGTCACAACAGTCCCAACAGTCAGAACAGTCCCAACAGTCAGAACAGTCCCAACAGTCAGAACAGTCCCAACAGTCAGAACGGTCAGAACGGTCAGAACAGTCCCAACAGTCAGAACAGTCCCAACAGTCAGAACAGTCCCAACAGTCCCAACAGTCCCAACAGTCAGGACAGTCACACCAGTCAGGACAGTCACACCAGTCAGGACAGTCACACCAGTCAGGACAGTCAGGACAGTCAGAACAGTCCCAACAGTCCCAACAGTCACACCAGTCACACCAGTCACACCAGTCAGAACAGTGACACCAGTCAGGACAGTCACACCAGTCAGGACAGTCACGACAGTCCCAACAGTCAGGACAGTCAGGACAGTCCCAACAGTCAGGACAGTCCCAACAGTCACACCAGTCAGAACAGTCCCAACAGTCCCAACAGTCAGAACAGTCCCAACAGTCACAACAGTCACAACAGTCCCAACAGTCACAACAGTCACAACAGTCACAACAGTCAGAACAGTCAGAACAGTCAGAACAGTCAGAACAGTCACAACAGTCACAACAGTCACAACAGTCACACCAGTCAGGACAGTCAGAACAGTCACACCAGTCAGGACAGTCACGACAGTCCCAACAGTCACGACCGTCCCAACAGTCAGGACAGTCCCAACAGTCAGGACAGTCCCAACAGTCAGGACAGTCCCAACAGTCCCAACAGTCAGGACAGTCCCAACAGTCCCAACAGTCCCAACAGTCCCAACAGTCCCAACAGTCACAACAGTCACAACAGTCAACAGTCAACAGTCAGCCCATTTTACACGACTCAGTCGTCCTGCTAGAAAATAAATGACCATTCCAGCCACTAGCGCCCCTTCAGAGAGGCTCTGCAGTGTAGGTGGGGGGTATCGTCACCTGCCACAGAGCAAGCCTCAAACCTGCAGGTGTTTTTAGACTCATTTTCCTGGCTAAGAATGTTTAAAACCCAATGTTTTTATGGTGAATAGGTTTTACCGTTTAAGTACATGTTCAATTCATTTGTATGTTTATAAATCTGTTTAAAAGTGCACACTGCAGTCACTTTTCAGTTTTTCACAGTGATTTTCCAGTTTGTTGCTGCACTTTAACTAAAACCGATACATATATATATATATATATATTGAATATATTTACAGTCTTGATTTATTTTGTTTTAACTGGGAAAAAAATCGATTTGAATTGAGTTTGTAAAAAACAAATTGAACATTTTTTTTGAAGAGAAAATGACCCAGTTCTAGTACAAATGTGGCGTGCAAATGTTGAGCGTTTCTCTCTTGTAGCTGTAACAATGGGAATTACTGCCTGCCGCTCCCCAAATGTGGAGGAACCGTAAAGTTGGTGCGTAAGCTGCAGGGTTTGAAGTGTGGGAATATAGTAATGGTGCAGAATTTATAATAGCTACCTCCCAAAAAACTCAAAATAGTTGTTGGATTAAGAGTCATTTTATGAACGACGTAGAAGAATTTTGATGGTATAATAATAAAACTGGGTGCACCGAACTGGAATTTTAAACTAAATCTGTATGTGATGATACTGAGCAGACTTACCTTCAGCTTGTTTCCTCTGTATCCTCGGACTCTGGCACAAGTGCTCCGGTTCACTCTGCCCTTCTGAAAAACAGGCAACAAGATGTCATTATGAAGGTGGGGGCTCTCCATTTGTCCATTTAAACAGAGTTCTTACCACAGGAAGGGACAGGACAGCTTTGTCAGGGACATGAAGGAGTTCTGAATCCAGGTATCCAGAATCCCTCCTCCACAGAGTCTGGACCCGATCAGCAGGCTGCGATACGCTGTCCGCTTCTTTCAGGACTGAACAGGAAGGAGAGCATGAGTCCATGACATCAACTAATAATATCTGACACCGTGACGCTGCAGTAAAGACCCACCGTAAGCCATCCTCATTCTCCTCTTCTTCTTCTTCTTGGAGTTGCTGTGGTGGGAGGAGGGGCTGGAGTCAGAACTGTCCAGGTTTTTGAGGAGGACCACCTTCTGCTTCAGACAGCTGCAGCCGAACATGCAGAGAGGACGTCCACAGTGGCTGATTCTGGAGCAGTAGGCCAGGCTGGAGCAGATGCAGCCAAGCCTGCAGAAGTCATTCATGCATGGGGATCCTCGTCTCCGAGCCAGCTGGATCGGCACCGTCGGGTTCTCATTCACAAAACCCTTAAGAGGAAGAAGAAGCGCTTTATGGTTGATCACACGTCCAGATGACCTGCAGTAGAAGCACCAGGAAATCCCGTCCGGCTAAAAACCGGACTCTCTGCTGCCATGAAAACCAGAGGCTTTAAAGCAGGGGTGCCCAAAGCGGGCCGCAGCACTTTCTCCTGGCCCGCTGGTACAGATCTGCTGCTTTATAAAAACCCCGGCAGACACAAACATCTACTTGTTTTAAACCCGGTTTTCAAACCCGGAACAATCACTCTAAATATTGATGATCAGATTGTTTTGTTGGTGTGTTTTACATCAAACGTACCGTCTGAGTAAAAAGTGATGTCAACGCAATGGAGGCCCTCTCCTCTGTGATGCTGGTCCGGGACCGGCCCTCCGACACCACTCCGTCCTCCAGGTCTTGTTGCCTTAGCAGGGCCCGGGTTGTAATGGGCCTGCTGGTCTTCTTAGAAACGTCTTCGCTTTGTTGAGAAGTTTGACCCAGTTCTGAGTCCGATTCCAGTGGCGCCATGTCCTCCGGCACACCGGGCAGCTGAGCCACATCAGCAGGGATGAGGATCTGGGACAAGGTTCTGGGTTCTGGTTTCCTCCTCTTTTCACAGGTGGTTTGGTTAGAGGGGGGGATCTGAGGGGGTCTCTCAGGTGCCAGCACCACAGGCTGCTGAGCGGTACCAGACTCTTTCCCAACAGCACTTCCAGGTTCTGGCCCGAGTTTGTTCCGTTTCCAACCTTTAGCTTTTTTCTCAGTCCTGCAGGATCTACTTTCTTTGAGTTGGGGTCTCTTAGATGGTGGGATGAACCCAGATATGAGGTCTGAGGCAGGTGAGCTGGAAGTCTGGTTCTTCAGGATGTGGTCCAGAGTCCGGACGTAGCTGGTGCTCCTCATGGGGAGCTTGTAAACCGGTGCCTCCAGTGGTGGCTGGGAAAAGCTAGCAGCTCGCTCATCGATCAGCTTCCCCTCATTTTCCAGGTACTCATCCAGCATATCGCTGCAGAAGGCCGACAGATTCTTCTTTTGCAGATCTGAACTGGGACCAGCTGCAGGATGTGACGGAAAGCAGGTTATATTACGAAACCAAATCCTGCTTTTCTTCACTAATCAGAGACGTTGAACATAATGTGCAGTCAGGAGAAACCAGAAATCCACAATGAGCAAAAAAAATGTATAAAATGTCGGCCCAGGTCAGCAATCGCCAAACCTCGCTGGGTTGGTGCCGGAGCAGGCAGAGCTCAGCCCGGCACCCCTCCACCCCCACAAGCAGAGGAGCAGACAGGCACCTAGGAAGGGCCACAGCTCTCAGACTGCCACCCAGCGGAGACGGGTCCAGATGCACTCCGTAGGAACATCTAAATCTACAAGGAAGCACTGAGAAGCACCTTCAGGTGTGCAGGATACAGGTGTGGGTGGAGTCTCTGTAAATTTGTCCCTCCAGCCTTTGATCTGGGTCACGTCGGTAGTTTTTCCTGTCCGGGACACAAATGCAGGAGAAACACCTGCAGAAGATGGAACACAAAACATATTTGGACCTTTGGGTCATTATCACAATTCAAAATAGTTTTCTGACCCTGCAGATGCCCTGAGGCCCCGCCCAGATGCCCGCCCTGAGGCCCCGCCTTGAGGCCTCGCCCTGATGCCCGCCCTGAGGCCTCGCCCTGATGCCCGCCCTGATGCCTCGCCCTGATGCCTCGCCCTGATGCCCCGCCCAGATGCCCGCCCTGAGGCCCCGCCTTGAGGCCTCGCCCTGAGGCCCGCCCTGAGGCCCCGCCCTGAGGCCTCGCCCTGAGGCCTCGCCCTGAGGCCCGCCCTGATGCCCGCCCTGAGGCCTCGACCTGATGCCTCGACCTGATGCCTCGCCCTGATGCCTCGCCCTGATGCCCGCCCTGATGCCTCGCCCTGATGCCTCGCCCTGATGCCTCGCCCTGATACCCGCCCTGAGGCCTCGCCCTGAGGCCCGCCCTGAGGCCCGCCCTGAGGCCTCGCCCTGATGCCCGCCCTGAGGCCTCGCCCTGATGCCCGCCCTGATGCCCGCACTGAGGCCCACACTGATGCCCACCCTGAGAAGAAGTCTCAGTCCAAATGTCCACGTTTGCACCGGGAGGCGGGATGGGAAGACGGATCCCCAGGTACTGCAGGTCAATGGAGAGAGCTGGATCCAGCAGGGTCATCTTCAGACCGACTGAGCTCACACATAGAGGAACAGTTAGCATCGGTTTAGCATCATGCTAGCATAGTTAGCTCTGAGGAGGTTTACCTTCCTGCAGCACAGGGTGGATGACCTGCCTGTACTTCATCAACTTCAGGTCTCTGAGTAGAATGTTCTCGTATTCAGTCACGACCTCCTGCAAACTCTCTGCTTAAGGTCAGAACAAATGCATTTTAAAAGCCGCTTTTTTTCCACAAAACAAACTTTTCTCACAACATCTAAAACACTGGAATCACTGTTGATGCAGCACACACACATCCAGACCTCTGCTTCTCACATCTCAACCTAAAATCACACAATCATGGGAGTAAAGGTCACAAACAGGAACTATTCCTCACTCAAAGATCATTGCTCATTCTGCAGACATTATGTAAGACTGGAAAATATAACAAACCTAAAAGAGAGAAAAAGTCATTCTGTTTCTCCCACTGACAGGAATAATAAGCTGAATGTTTATGTCACCGCTTACTGTTGCTGCTGTTCTCAGGATCTTCAGCAGGTTGTAGATGTTGAGGTTTGGTCTGAGGTGACCGGGTCGGTCCTTCAGAGGAGTCTGCTAAGTGATGTTGAAGAGCCTCCTGAAACACGAGGTGGTTATTAGATCTGGATGCCTGCACAGATGAACTTCAGACTCTTTTTCTTTTAGAAACTAAGACGGATATCTGAATAGTTGGGTTGGTCTATTTGGATCCAGAGATGTTCCTCCAAGGAGGAGATCAGTTCTGCTTCTGCAGGACTGAGGTTTCATAATGTAGGCACTTCTTTCAAAAGGAAATCAAGTGTTTGACTTTAACCTCTTTCTGCCCACATGTACGAGGGCTGCCGGCATAACACTGGAGAGGATCGGATCGGTCTTACTGTGTGAAACAACCTGGAACATAGCAGAAAATAAAACCCTAGGAGAGCAGCCCGGGATCCTCTAGGAAAAACAAAGCAGTCCTAGAAATAAGTGAAGCAGTGCCAGGTGTTGCTTCTTCACTTCTCTAAAGGTGGAGTAATTAGCATTCACTCTGAAAGGCACAAAGCTGCTCCCCTAGTCCGTTTACCTTGGATGTGAAGGAGATGAAGAGCTGCTCCTCCACCTCCTCGAGGCTTGGCTGCATGCTTCTGTAGTCGTTCACCTCCTGATTCGCATTAAGCCTGGAAACTTTGCTGCATCTGGACTTCCTCCGCCTAGCGGGTTTCCTAGAGGACACCGGCAGCGCTTGCTGAGGAGGAACAGTGACCTGGGCGACATCGGGCAGAGCTGGCCGGGGAACCACTGGTGTCTCAGTGTTTGACAATGCCGTCCCGATGCCAGCGTCCACATCCGAGGAGAAAAAGTGCACAAAGTCAGAAAGGGATGGCGTGGGTGATAGTCCACCCCCATCCAGCGAGGAGAAGGTGGGAGACAGCGACAGCTGGAGGGTAAGAGGAGACAGCTCTGCAGGAAAAGGCAGCAACTGCTCGCTCTCCTGAAATGAAGCTGGTGGGTCAGCAGGAGAAGTGTTCAGACCCGGCGGGTCAGAGTCACAAGGCAACAACGGAGGAGAAATGGACATTAAAGAAGAAGGAGCGACCGATTCAGGCTGAAATGGTGGGAATGAAGGGTCTGTGTAGGACTCTGGTGGAGGTAATACCGTATGCCATTCAAAGACAGAGCAGGTCTTCCTGAGCACTTTGTCATCAACAGGTCTGACTATACACGCTGCTTCAGAAGCACTGGAGTCCAGCTCCAACGCTAAAGAGGCTGGTAGGGAAGGTAGAGGCTCTGGAGAGCTGGCAGGGGACAGCGGCTCAAAGTCAAAGGAGGAGCACTCTGGATCAGGTAACAGAGAGTCCGACTTCAGAGAGCACGGGTCTGACGGTAGTGTAGAAGGGGTCTGATGACCGTTCAGGGCAGGTAGCACCGAGTTCAAAACAGGGGACAGCGAGGACGAGGGATCTGAGGTGGGACATGTAGAGGATGAACATAGATCATCTGAGCGAGCTGCAGGCTCAGAACCTGAACTCTCAGAAGCAGAGGGGAAGGGATCTTCAGGGTTTGGGTTCTCAGGATCCGAAGCAGCATCTACATCAGGTTCTGTACTAGTGTTTAGTGTCTCAGGATCCGAAGCAACCTCTACATCAGGTTCTGTACTAGTGTTTAGTGTCTCAGGATCCGAAGCAACCTCTACATCAGGTTCTGTACTAGTGTTTAGTGTC
>JBAMIG010000021.1:20694947-20708747 GCA_037177335.1 Kiunga ballochi
GCCTCCCTGGTGAGGTGTTCCGGGCATGTCCCTGTGGGAGGAGACCCCGGGGAAGACCCAGGACACGCTGTCCTGATTACATCTGGCGGCTGGCCTGGGAACGCCTCGGGGTCCCCCGAGTGAATATGGCTGGGGAGAGGGAAGTCTGGGCTTCCCTCCTTGAGCTGCTGCCCCTGCGACCCGGTGAAGTGGTGGAAAATGGATGTTATAAAAGTTATATATTTAAATATGATTTACAAGTTGATCTCAAGAAAAAATCTCTGAGGAAGACATTTTCTTTTTCTCAGGTATTTCACACCTTTATGGTGTCCTTTAATGAGCAGCGAAGGCCCATCATGCCTTTACTGACAGCAATGAGACGAACATCGACACTGAGCAAGGAGCAACGGGCCCTTCGAGAGGCGTGGGAAGCCCTCAATGAAAAGGTTGTTTCTCCATTCTGACGTCTTTTCTGAAAAACATAAAAGTATCTCTGTTGGAAGTGAAGTTTTAAACATAATAACATGTCCAGTTGATGGTTTTTATATACAGAAAATAAAGTACTTCCTATAGAACAGGAAGTAGATGTGTTTATAGGTGTTACCATTTGGGACAGACCACATGTCGGCTGGTTAGTTGTCGACTTATTGATTTATATAATCTAAGAATTTCTATGGACCAGTCAGACTACATAAGTTTACAAAAAAATGATGTTGGCCCACTGGGAAGGGCCCAGCATCTCAATCTTTGCCTGACTGGCTCCTCTCATAGCGACTTCATCATCCCAGCACTGAAACCAAAGAATTAAAATATTTGGAAGCAGGAAGTTTGAAGGTTTTCATAATGTTTTGTGGGATTTTGAACAAAAGGATCAAATCTCTAATAATATTCATCAGATTCCTGGAAGTATGGTTTTCACGATGCTTTCCACCCTCATTTCCATTCCAATGAAACTTTATACGTAACTGTGTCGCCTTTGCTTCCATTTATTTTTAGCTTCATGAATACAAGATCGAGTTAGACATGAGTCTTCCGGCACCCTTGGACACAGTAGCCCGTTGGTTGATGAGGACTGAGGGGGTGTTGACAGAGGAACAGGGTGACCCCCTGGATCACCACTGTGCTGCTCATGAGGCCAGAGAAAAGCAAGAGCTGCTCAAAGTAAACACTGTCTATTGATCTTTAACCGTCATGTTTTTCTCTGTTCACATCAATAAAACATGTTTATGGTAGAGTATTAACTTAGACATGTTTTCAAACGTACACATGCACATGCTTCCTGCTCGATGTTGAAGGTTTGTCTGGAGGACATGCCGCAACAGCTGAAGACCTTCCAGTCCTTTCACAACATGGATGAATATGGAAACATGATGGTTCCTGTAGATAAGATGGATGAGCTGAAGAGGAGGTGAGTTCACTCAAGTTATAAAGACTAGAAGGGACATTTAGTGCTTAAATTTTACTGGACATAATTCTTTTTTTTACAGAAAAGAGTCATACTGATTTACAAGACTTTAAATTCTCCTAAAATAACAAAAACTACACAGTAGTGAGTGGTGGGTACTAAGGTTAGCATGTTTTTATATAGAAAACATCTTCCTACCATCCAAACATTTACTCATTTAAAACATGTATTAAACTTCGGGATACTTGCATATAACTTGATTATGTCCAATAAGGTCTCAGTAAGGGTTGAACCCAAACACCGGATAAATCCCTGAACTGTACATTTATTACATTTAAAGCTTTTAAAGAGGAGTTTTGATGCATTTTTCATGTGTTTAATTAACAAACATATTCTCCAGATTCACCGGTGTAAGAGTGTCTGCTAAATACCACGGGATCAAGCTGGAGTATCATGAGCACCGCCACACAGTTTTGGATTTATTGGGCCAAATCAAGACCAAGCTCCACATCTGGAAGAGACCGTACATCTCTCTAGAGGCAGTCAGGGTGTTGCTGCAGGAATGGCATGTAAGGAACCTTTCTGTGGATTAGTATGTTTAAAACACAGTGCAGGATGGCGTATAACAATGCTTTATGGATCTGATAAACAGATTTATGGAAGACAACAGAAAGAAAGGATTTGGTTGGTTGTGGGCTTTGTTGTTCACAGTAATGAGGTAATATGGGATGTAGTTATGGGGACAGAGTAAATTCATATTCTCCATCACTCCCAGAGCTTTAGTTTAATCTACAGTTCATGATATAACCCCCTTAAAGCCAACCAGTAAATGCCACTATGGTTTGCTGCAGTCACAGAGTAAGATGCCAATGCCAACAGGTTAGATTTAATGTTAGATCGTAACTTATCATATACTGTATACTATTTTTTGTTTTTCTGACTCCTCTGCAGATCCGGTTCTGTAATCTGTTGCTGATCTCCTTTGTGACCTCTGAAATTAGACCTCTGATTATTAGACTAGAACCATGTGATGATGAAGGATGTTTTTCTTTAAACACAGGAAATGGTAAACACTCAGGAGCTTCCATCTTTGTTGGAAGCGGCTCTCCGCAAGCTGAGGCAGATTTCTGAGAAATATTCAAGCAAATCTGCGCTTGGTAAGAATTCTCTTTTAAATATATTCATCTGTTTAAAGGAATATGATGTCACCCTTTTGCCTGTTAACTGAGACAAACTCTCACTTTGTGACATTTTATCTGTTTTTCCTTGTAGCTGCAGATTACCACCAAGTGAGTCAGGCGGTGGAGCAGCTTGAGGAGGACAGTGCTGTGGTTTTAGAGGAAGTAAGGAGAGCCAAGGTCTTCATGGGCCGTGTCCTGTCTGCATGGGACTCGTACAGCGACCTCCTTAGTTCCCTGCAGGCCTGGCTAGCACAGGGTTCTGTAACACACAGTCATAGCAGCATACCCGTGGTAATAATAATACATATTTTTATGCATTATCATTTATTATTTGTTTCATATCGAGTGGAATCACTTACTTATCCTGACGTGGGCTGCTGTTCAAATCTTTAAGATGACAGCAAAATCATTGGCTGAGTGGGGTGCTCGGCATGCTGACCTGAATGACGCAGGTAGCTTCCTGATCGAGTCAACTGACCCTCAGACCAGTCGAAGCCTGGCAGAGGAGCTGCGAAAACTCAACGTGCACTGGGACGAGTTTTCCAAAAGAAATGCTTCCGTAAGTGAAACCAAATTTAGTAGTTATTGCTGTTTGCATAACTGGAGGTTTGTAACATTTTCTTTATCTATCTTTTATTTCTAGAGGAAATGTGAGCATGTGTGTGTATGTGTGTGTGTGTTTGTGTGAGTGTGTATGTGTGACATCCATCACACACATGGATGGGGGGGGGTATTCTTTATTCTATTTTCATCATTTATGTTTTTCTATCTATCTGTCCGTCTGTTTGTTTATTTATTTATCTATTAAATACCAAGTGAAGGCTTCTAACATCCGTGGGGACCCACTTTATGGTCAGCAGCTTTTCATTTATCATCTGATCTGTGTCTCACCAAATCATTTCATTTCCCCGACAGCCTCTTACATGGGATTTTTTTTTTTTTAAATATATATTGAGTTGACTATCACTCTTATTTCTAGAATAGCATGACTGAGCCTGGTGTGGACATCCGGACCGCTTCTCAAGACCTCCAAGCTTTGATCAGAGAAGCTACTCTGATTCTCAAAGAGCCTGTGGAGGCAATGGCAGGTCCACTGCGCACCTACAGGAAAAGGCTACAGGTTGGATCCATATAGTCATTATTTTTTTATACCATATGATGATGATTTTCTTTTAAATACTTCAAATGGCTTTGTTGAATTGAATGTTCAGTTTTTGTCCTTCAGTTCATCATGCAGAAAATAAAGGAAGTGGATCTGGAAGCTTTGGATACATCTCCTGAATGCTCATCTGATCAATTACTGAAAGTGAGAACTGCAACACCTGAGGTATGAATGATTTATTATATGTTTTAGTTTCATTTACACACATGCATTGGGAGATTGCAGTCATTTGTTATGTTTTTAAATAAATGTCTATCCGAAGTTGCACTTTAGTTTAGATAATAACATAATGGTTAATCTGTTCAGTGATCACATCTTTCTTTTCATCTGAGCAGGTGATGGAGACTTTGTTTGAGGCAGAGCAGTTGTGTGCAGAGGTGCAGCATGGTGTGTCTGGATTGGACAGCAGACTAGCTGAACTGCTGCACTGGGAAGCTGAAGCGAGGGAGCTCTACCAGCTGCTGAAGGCCACCAATGTGCAGCAAAAACATCAGGGTCAAGACCCAAGAGCCAGAGTAAGATGCTGAACAGACCAGAGTGTTGCCAAGATTCATGTCCTTTCATAAAAGAACATTTGATAAAGTATTCACATCTTTTTTTTCCAGCTCATCATATCCCGCGGTCTACAGCTAGAGGGTCAGGTGGTCACAGAAGAGCAAGATTTGCAGGTTATAATTATGACAAGTCAAAAAAACTCCCCCCTCCAGTACCTCCATGCCTCTTCTATGCAGGAACGAGTTCGAGTTGCTGTCACTCAGTCACAGGCTAGTTCATTCATTCATTCATTCATTCATTCATTCATTCATTCATTCATTCATTCATTCATGTGTATTTATTTTTAAATAATGTGTTGAATTTATTAAAGTAATAAAGAAAAAAGTCAGAAAAGTAAATGAAAAGTAGCGTTACATACTGATGCAATCTAATTCCAGAGTGTTTCTCTTATGTGCTTTATTGTGATTCCAGGAGGCTATTGGAATGCTAAGCAGCCTGGGAGCCAGGAGGGATCGGAGCAGAAGCCCTCCACTGACAGGCCCTCCATCAAAGATCTTCATCCAGACAGAAACAAAACCTCAGCATCTGAGACAGTCGGACACCATGGAGCCAATTCAACCACCTGAGAAAATATTCTCTGATAAAAACTCTGTGCCAAAGATAGTAGTGCAGGAGTACAGAGAAGAAGGAGTAACTCCTCCTCCAGTGCCTCACCCAATGCAACCTGCAATGCAGACTGGAAATAAGTCATCAGAGGAGCAGACTCAGACTTTGCCAAAGACTGTTCCACAAAAATGGCAGGAGTTTCAGGAGCAAAATTGGATTTCAGAGCAGGAACAACTGCATGGAGGTCTGCAAGACACAACAGAACAAGAGCTAAAGCCCATGAAACCCCAGTCAAACCAGCAACAGGTAGAGGTATTTGACAATCAAGTTCAACAGCATGCAGGTACCACTGCACAAGTTGACAGTCAAGTTCAATGGAAGTCAGCGCTTCATGAGCAGACTCCACAACCAAAAACTGTTGCAAAGAAAAAACCTCTGAGTTCAAAAGAGCTTCAAACCAGAAAGATGCAGGCAATGAAGAACCGACCCTGGCTTCAGAAAAGCACTTTAAAGGAACAGAAGGCTCCAGAACAAGAATCTTCTGTGGCTCCAGCACAGGCTCAACAGACTCAGTCACAGTTAAAGAAAGAAATGGTGAGAACTTCTCTGGCTGCTTCACAGGCAACATCTGCCAGCAAGGCACACCTTAAAGCACCTACAAAATCAGCCAAGCAGACTCCACCACAGCAGCAAGAACAGAAAAAGCAGAAGCCACAACCTCAAAATGTCCAGCAGCAGCCAAAAAAGTCACAACAGCTGCAGAAAGTGCAGCCAAAAGAAACTCAGTCAGCTGTAAAGCAGGCACCAGAAGACTCAAACACCAAAAACAAGAATAAATCAAAGATTTTAACAGAGACTCAGCCTAAAACACAAACAAAGGCTCCCATTCAGTCACAAGCTAACAGTAGGGCTGATCTTCAGTCAATGGCCCAACTGCAAGTACAGTCCACAAGTATGTCCCATTCCTCTACAGATACCCAACAGCTACCAAAGTTACAAACAGGAGCAAGTGAAAATCAGTCAGGCCACAGCTCTCTGAAAACACAACCAATGACCCAGCCACTGCCTCAACAATATCTCCAGCCCCAAGCATTTGTTCCAACTGGACCTCATACATCCATACAGCCACAAGGTGTAGCTGTTTCTCAAGTTCAGTCATGGACTCCTGTCAGACCTTCCTCGCCCATTCAAGCACCACTTCCAGGGCCCATCCAGTCTCTAATTCCATCCCACGTTCAGCTTCGTACTCATCCACAGTCTTGGGCCCCTGTCAGACCCCGTTCACCTAAACTACCAACACACAGTGACCTCAAAGCTCAAACCCAGCATCAGCCAATGTCTGATTCTCAAATTTATCCTCAGTCCAGGGTTCAGCATCAAATCCATTCTCAAGCAGAACCTTCTCCTCAGTCCCAAACATTTCCTCAAATTCATTCCCAAGCAGTGAGTCAGGTTCACACTCAACCCCAACCAAACACCGATCCTCAAAGCCATGGTCAATCAATGGTCACGTCAAGTCAGGTCCAGTCACTTACTCACCATCAAACCCAGTTTCAACCCACTCGCCTTCATCAAGATCATTCTGTGACTGATACTAGAATACACGCTCAGCCACCAGTCCAGCAAGGACTCAGTACTCAGGGTCAGCTGCAGGGGGTCACTCAAGTCAGAGCCTCATCCCCAATGTCTATCAAGATTCTCCAGGCTCCAGCTCAACCTCAGCTTTATCCCCAATGTTTCTCCTCATCTCAGTTTTCACCACAGCAGTTGCCAGAAAGTCAAGCCATTGCCCACCATCCCACTCCCCAACCATATCCACAACACTTTGGTCAAGCTGCACACTCTCAGACCTATTCAACAATCCAGAATTTCCATCAGTGGACCCAACAAGGGCCTCAGATTAGCCCCCAGTACTCTTATGTGGATCAATTATATCAGCCTCAAATGGTTTTGCAAGCACCAACGCAATCCAGGACACAAGCACAACCCCAGATGATCTCCCAAAGTCCCAGGCCACAAAGCCTTCAGATAAGAGCACACAATATGGTACAGACAGATCAAGCTCAAGTTCAGCAGATGTGGGTTCAGGCATCAACACAGCTGCCAACCCAACCTTATCACCAGCCTCAAACCCAGCAATATTTACCATTTCAGCATCAGCCCCAAACTCTTCATCGTTCTCAGCTGCAAGCTCAGATCCCTCCTCAGCCATTTCAAGCACATCCAATCTATCCACCGGTTCAATTTCAAACACATGTCCAGACACAGCCAGTGCTACAAGCTACGTCCCAAGAGAAGACTTTGCAGTCGCAGGGCGATCTTCCACAGCTCAAACAGTCCTATCCCCAGATCCAGACAATGATTCAGCCAGCAACTCAGCCCGAACCTCAGCTCCTGCCACCGCCCCAAGCAGCATTTGATTTGCCAGCACAAACAAAGGTTGTGTTACATGCACAGCCTTTACCTGAACACCCAGTTTCCAAAAAACCTATGGCTCCATCATCAACCAAATCTGAAGTTGAGCAAACACTGCAATCCAAGTTGCAGGCAGAAATGACATCACCAAGTCAGCCAAACGATCAGTTACCAATCCAGTCCCAATTGCAGGCTCATTCGCCATCACAACCAAAGGCCCTAAAAACGCTGCAGTCCAACACTCAATCACCACCACAATCCCGACCTCAACCTCCCCCACAGTCAAAACCTCTCCCCCAACAGCTTCTGCAATCCAAACCACAACAAGCTCAGGTCTCAGTGCTCCCTGAGATCCAGCCTGAGTTAACAGATCTCGGCATTAAACCTCCCACCCTGGCCCAGGCACCTCCCCAGGCTTACACAGAGGCCTACAATAAAGCCCAAGCTCTGGCCAGGAATGGGTTTGAGGAGGCCAAGTACTGCCTGCAGGCACACATTATGGAAGCTATCACTGTCTTTAAAGATAAAAGCTTATCAGCTGAACAGGCATCTGTTAAAGAGGTAAATGTAATTACTAGTAATGACCCTTATATTTTAATAATAGACAACAACTAACTTAATAACGGTTAAAGATGGATGTCACTGTACTTCTATATAAAGCTTGCAAAAAACAGGTCAACTACTTTTCCACTTTATCTGCTTTGCTAATCAATTGATTTGGATTCAATCAAACAATTAAATGCATCCTCTCTCCAGGAGATCCTGAAGACTCTGGACCCAGAGTTGTTAGAAGGGTTTTTGAGAGCAGCTAAGGGTATGGAGGCCTTTTGTACACCCTCACAGCTCAGAGACATGGAGTTCTTCACCCAGTCCGTTCGGTCACAATGGGAGGTAGGCTATAGACTACAACTATTTAGTTGTTAATAATTATTCTGAGCAACTTGTTTAACCATAAATGTGCTGTGACAAAAAATTCTGTTACAATTCTGTTGCCTGTTTTTTATTTTATGTTCTTCTTGAACAATGGGCAAAGGGTGAAAAAGCATTAGTGCTGTTTAGTCTGAGTTTGTTTGGACTTGGACACCCAGTCACACTGACCTGGAAAAGTTTGGCCCTCTTTAAAACCAAAGGTCTCAGTTCTCTTATAAGGGAATGTATTGATTTTTGTTTTCAGTGTGAAAACAAACTGATCATTCAGCGAGTAAAGCTAAGTGACATTGTGTGTGTTGTGCGGGGGCAAGATGGATCCAGAGAGTGGACAACAATTAGAGCTTCCAAGAAAAGGTTTAATCACAGCAGAGGTATGATCCAGGTTGGTAGGCAAACAGGCAGACAGGCAAACTGGCAGGCAAGCTGGCAGAGATCTATAGTGGGGGAAAAACAGGACAAGTTAAGCAAGAAGCCTTCAGGTTATGCAATGGAGCTGAGGCTGAGTACTGTTACCACTGGGCAATCAACAATCTGGCGCTGGATAGCAGGCTGAGCAGGTCTTAAGTAGGAAGATGTTGATTGCTGGGATGAGGATCAGCTGCTGAACACGCCCACCAGGAAACAGGAATCACAACAGTGTGGATATCACATTGCCTCTCTTGATATTCGTCAACATCTTTTATAAACTGTATTAGGTTTAAACACCAGAGTGAAAACTAGTATTGTTCCATTGTTTACTCGTGGTGTAGTGTAGAAGCTGATTTAAGTCCTGGCCTATCCATCAGTTGTGTTTGTTGTAACTATGTAATGTGTGGTTTACTTTAGTATAGTGCAGTGTGAAAGCAAGTCAAACCAAAGATGGATGCTAAATTTCTCAGCATCCCACCATGAATCTAGGTGATTTCCCCAGACAGCCTTGGTGGAAATGCACCCAAAGTTTTAACAGATAAATCAGCCAGCCATCCATTATCTGTCCCGCCTATTCCAATGCAGGGTAGCTGGAGCCTATCCCAGCAAGACTATTGATCCTTTTGGGATGACTCTCTCAGGGAAATTCAGCCTTAAATTCAGAAAGAGCTTGGGGGTGCCCAGTTTTTGTCCTTGAGGTTCACAATCTTGCAAGATTTCCATGCGTCCCTAGTCCAACACAGCTGACCCAAAATAATCAGTCATCATGCTGATCATCCTTGGCTTCTGTGTCCAGTAAATGCAGGCCTGGTGTGTTGTAACAGGGATACATAAAACACAGCAGTGCAGTGGCCTTTAAGGATCCACTTTGTGTACCACTGAAAAAGGCATGGTACATCCTGGACAGTCCATCCTGGACAGTCCATCCCAGAGCCTACACAGAAAGACAAAAACCAGTTATATGCACATTCACTCCTAAAGACAATCTAAAATAATCAGTCATCCTAACATGCATGTATTTGGATGGTGGGAGAAAGACTGTTTCCCCCCTCATTTAAAGAAAGCTGGAACATGGCCGTGTGTTTCCATGTCACTGTGTTACATAATCAAGCATTTAGGAACTGAAGACACTCAGTTTTGTTGGTGGAATTTTCTGGTATAATGTGCAACTTTGCCATCAAGTTAAAGTCGTACTGTTGCCTTACAGTTCGAGGTCTCTGTTTCCATATTCTGCGTTTCATAAAGTTCCACACATTTTCAATACCATGCAGGTCTGAAGTGCAGGCTGGTCCCTCTGGTTCCTGCACACTTTGTTACGATGACATGCTTTTTTACCCTGTGCAGAACGTGGCTTGGTGTAACCTTGCTGAAATAAGTACAGGTGTATCTGAAAACATGTCATTTGCATGCAGCATATGTTGATCCAAACACTGTATGTACCCTTAATGGTGGCTTCACAAGTGGTCTCACACACTGGCCTTTCAACTAGAGCTACATTGTTTATCTTTTCTTGTTCTGGCCTGGAGGTCACAGTGATTTCCAACCACATTTTGAGTCATTGGACCACAGTATACTTTCCCACTTTGCATTAGTCCTTGGGTTTTCACACAGTTCACAGCCGTGTCATTTAGGTGCAGATATTTCTCCAGACATCAAATTCAAAAATTGTAAAATAAAAAAAAGAAAAAGATTTCAGTCTGAAATATAAGTAAAAAAAAAACTGTGTGTAACTGGCAACTTGTGCAGGTGTAGCCCTCCTCCAGTTGCTTACTGGGAAAGGCTCCGGCTATTTGGATGAAGCGGTATGGGAGATGGATGGATGGGTTCTGTTTTCTGTTCTATACAACATCACAGCTTATTTCCATTCGATTTGAAATGTTCTCTGGGATGAATAAATAAATGTTTCATTTATATATTTTCCTCCTTCAGGCCTTAGAAAGCGAGGTCAGACTTTTTGCAACAATAAGAGTTTGAAAGCAACCTTTTCCTACGCAGTCAAGCTCCTGTTTGGAAAACCAGTTAAAGGTGGCCGCGTTACTGGAGCTAAATTCTTCTTCTGAATGGGTGTACAGCTTATCGACTTTGCTGAAATACAGTAAATTCTTTCTTATTTGATCGCCTACAACCTGATACCTGTGATTGAAATATGTTTGATTCTGGTTTTTGTATGTGTATTTAAAGTACGATCTGTTCTACAAAAGATGAAACAGCGTTCTTTCTTTGGTGCTTTTCACACCTGTTCTCTGCTGCTGCTTGAGTTTTGGCTCATAGGTTGCAAAATGTACAGAACAAGTAATTTCTTTAGATGTGAAATTAAAAGCTGGAACCGCTACAGCATGACTTGTTTTTGTTCTTTCAACTCAACGCCCTCCAGGCCTGCTTTTCAGCAGACTTTGCAGAAGCAGGACAGCACCTGGAAGCTTTGAAAGAGCTGTGTGATACTCTGAGTCCTGAGGAGGCTCACCGCCTGGCCCAGACCCAGCTGATGGAGTGTGAGAAGAGACTGGCTGCTATCCAACATCAGTTTAGTGGAGACCAGGACACATCACACAATGAAACAAGGTAACACCTGCAATACTTTTATCTTGTTTCATTTCTGATGGCAGGTTTTCTTTTCTTTTTTAACAGAATGCATGATTATATTATTCAGTCATTTAAAACAATACTAAACTATAATATAAACTCTTCTTCATCCCTTTAATCAAAATAAATAGAAGCAGAGGCATTCTTACTGCAGAGGGACGTTTTGACCTGCTGCGTTTGTCAAAACGTTCCAAACAGGTGCTCTCTGGGCGTGCACATGATGCGCACCCAGTACATTGTGGATACGCTCCAAGCGTGCACCACAAACACGCTAAAACAACCACGGTCATGAACGTTGAGCTAAACGCTCCAAAACCCTGGCAGCCAATGAGTTAAGATGAAGCATAATAGTGTTGAAATGTGCTGATTTAATGTCATTATTTCTATTTTATAGGGTTCAGCTTGACGTCAGCGAGGATGTGACCACACCGAAGAACCCGAAAAAGTCAAATAATAAACCTCAGGTTTTAACTGAGGTATGTCAAGCTGTCTGAAACTTTTATTGATGATAATCATCATCATCATCATCCTCATTACCATGTCTCAGCATTAATAATATTAATAATAATATTTGATGCAGGAACAGGCGAAAGGTCCCACAAATATAACTGATCTTTTTATTTCCACTGTATGTTTTTAGAGACCTGAGCCACAAATCAGTAAAATTCCAGTTGTTTTCTGGTGTTCCTGTTCTACAGGTGCCTCAGGTTACAGCACATACACCTGACCAGAGGAGAGAGGTAGAGAGGCAGGTGTCAGTGGAAGACCTCACCAAAAAGGACATCTTTGAGAGGTACAATAAATATTTCAAGCATTAGTTTTCATTTTCTCAGAGGTTTTCTGGGAAAACAGTCCTGCTATTACAATATTTAATCTAAGTTGTTTCTTGCTTTATTTAATGAAATCTTCAGATATGAAAACTGCAAAAGGACCTTACAAGCCCAGCTGGCTAAGAACGACCAGAGCTTTAAGGATGTTCCTTCTGACTCTGTCTCCCTAAAAGCTCTGCATACACGTCTCCAAGAGATCCAGGTATAAGTTAGTCCTTTTTAGCAGACCGGGATTCATTATTTAGCTCTTTAAATTTAAATTGTTTGCCGTTTACTCGCATGTTTGCATCCTATTCATTAACCTGTCATTTTGAGTTAAAATCTGTTTTACCGTCCAGTTCCTGAGGCAGGAGAGTGAGCAGCTATGGTCTGAGTATTCACACCAGTGCTCCCAGTGTTCCCAGCTGAGCAGGGATATGGTTGTGGAGCAGGATAGAACAGAGCTGCAGGAGCAGTGGCGTAGCCAACAGGCCAACCTTCAGAGGAGAGGCAGCACTCTGAGCGCTGCTCTCAGACAGATTGACTCCACAGAGAACCACATGGTGGACTTCACCGAGCGTTTGGACCGATACCTGAGACAACCAAAAGACATCACTGGCTTCACGCTGGCCAACACCAACATCCTGAAAGATATAAAGGTTACACATACACTCCTCCCTTCTGTCCAAATCAGATTTATTGGCATATCCCACTGCACACTACGCTTTGTCTCACTTTTCCACAGGAACTTGATGACAACATTCAGAGTGAACTGGACCAGCTGGTTAGACTCGACCCTGAATCCAGTGATCTGGACCCTAGAGAACGCTTCCCTTTAACTCGGGAGGTTGAGACTCACAAAGCAAGCCTGGATCACCTCCGGCAGCAGGTCCGTAAGAGTGAAGCAGCTGCCCGTGCCCTGGACCGGTTCCTCATGTCACTACGTGCTGTGAATGAAGACATCTCAGGGGTCCAATGCACCCCCTGCAGTGATCCTGTAGTACTGCAGGATTCTCGTTCCAAGTTGGCTCTGATCAAGCAGAGCATTGACAGTTTGAAAGAGAAGGCGCCTCAGCTGGATCTGCTCCTGCAGGGAGCAAGGCTCACGGTAACCAGGGATGCCGTTCCTGCTTCCTGCCTCGACATGGTGACTGCTCTGCTGAGAAGACTGGAGGAGGCCGACTGTGGGCTGGCCGGTCAGCAGAAAGGCCTTCAGAAAGAATGTCAGAGCAAATCACTGGCTATGAGGAAGAGGACGGTATTGGGGGAGCTAAAGAAGTTGCAGGATACGATTGAAGACCAAGGCCTGAAAGAGGCAACTATGCCTGCTGTACAACACAGGTGTGGGATGTTTCTGGTAGTGCTGTACTGTTTCTGGTTCCGTTTTATTCTTCTAGTTCCGTTTGAGGCTTCTAGTTCTATTTGATGTTTCTGGTACCGTTTGATGCTTGTGGTTCCACTTGATGCTTCTAGTTCTGTTTGATGCTTCTGGTACTATTTGATGCTTTTGGTTCCGTTTGATGCTTCTGGTTCCGTTTGAGGCTTCTAGTTCTATTTGATGTTTCTGGTACCGTTTGATGCTTGTGGTTCCACTTGATGCTTCTAGTTCTGTTTGATGCTTCTGGTACTATTTGATGCTTTTGGTTCCGTTTGATGCTTCTGGTTCCGTTTGAGGCTTCTAGTTCTATTTGATGTTTCTGGTACCGTTTGATGCTTGTGGTTCCGCTTGATGCTTCTAGTTCTGTTTGATGCTTCTAGTTCTATTTGATGTTTCTGGTACCGTTTGATGCTTGTGGTTCCGCTTGATGCTTCTAGTTCTGTTTGATG
>JBAMIG010000021.1:20724944-20738921 GCA_037177335.1 Kiunga ballochi
CAGAAAGCGTCCTCGAGAGCTGAAAAAAAAAAGTTCCTCTACAGCCTTACTGTAAAACTAGCCATCAGATTTTTATAAAACTCTATGTTATGCCTATATTTATGGTATGGCACATTAATTCCACTCTCCATTATTTTTTTTTTATCTTGTCCAACATTAAAGCAGCAGAACAATGGTCTGGCTGCTGTATTGTACATTAGCTCTGCCAAGAGGATCTTCATATATGTATAAACAGAGTTTCTCTTGCTAATCAGAATTCTTTATCATTTATTATAAATGAAATTTTTATGCCATAATTTACATATGTTGCTGGACCTGATCAAGAAAGACAGAAAATGGACAGAGAGACAGCAGAAAGGAGCAAACGAAATATGTGAGTGAGTGGAGAGAGACAGACACCACAAAGAGAACACTGCAATTCAACCAGACACTATTTCATCCACCACACCTGCATAGAAAAAAAAAGATATCCCATGGGGACTCACACGGGGTCAAAGACCCACAAATGCTAAGAGCGCCATAAAAGAACATGCAATAAATATTTAACCAGGGCAAATGGCCGTCAGCCCCGAACAAGGACCCCAGCCACCTCACCCCGGAGCAAACCCAGCATCCATCCAGGAGGCGGCAAAGGGTGGGGCTACATTAACTAAAATGATTTAAATAGTGACTAAAATGAGAAAATAAATTAATTAATAAAAATAAGTAAAAACACTGGCTTGGCACTGATGTTATGTTGATGTAAAGAAGCGATATTAATGGGATCCATCCACACCAGGTCCCAGTGCCCCCATGTCCTGATGAAATCATTAAGAGGTAACACATATAGAAATAAAAGTATATGGTCTAAGATTGATCTTTGGGGAACACCACACTGAATTTGATGGTGCTCTGTGAGATAGGAGTAAAACCATTTAAGAAAATTACCTGAAAGGCCCACCAGACATTTGAGTTGGTTTAAAATATCCTGGTTATCTACTGTAACCAACGCGGCACTACGATCCAGCAGAACCAAGACAAAAGGTTTCTGAGTCAAAGTTATGTCTGATGTCATAAACTATCCTCCAAAGGGCGTCTCGGTACCGTGGTTCCTCCTAAAACCAGCCTCATATTTATCTAGAACACTGTGTTTATTTAAAAACTTGTGTAATTAGATCAAAACTACTTTTTCTATTATTTTGCTTAAAAACAGTAAGTTGGATACAGGTCGGTAGTTATCTATCATGTCTGGATCCAGACTTCTCTTCTTCAGAAGGGGCCTCACCACCGTTGTTTTAAAGGCAGATGGAAAGACACCCGTCTGAAGAGAGTAGTTCACTATGTTTAAAAGCTCAGACTCAAAGAAAGCATAAAATGTCTTAAAAAAAAATAAAAAGCAGATTGTTGGGTTCAGCTGGGAGAAAACTCGATCACGCAACTTTGCATCAACCAGGACAAAACTCTCAAGTGTTTCCTCAGTGTATAGTTTCCATAACACTGGATACCTCTAGAGCAGATTGATATCTCTCTGGACTAAATTTAGCATTAATAAATGTATACTACTGTATAGTAATTTGCATTCTACTTATTTTCTGTGACTTGATGAGCCGGAAAGACTGTTTCTATCAGTCAGTTTGTATTGAAATTGTTCTTAGGACATTATGGCGAACCTGGAGCACGGCATTCAGATGGAGCGACAGTGCACTCTGCTGATGGAGCAGCATGGAGCAGCACAGGATTGGCTGAGGGAGCAGGTTAAAGGCCTTGGACCTCCTCCAACAGACAGACGTGGTCTTCATAGTGCTGCCAATAACCTAAAGGTAAGGAAGGACTAAAATGCAAACACAATTTTTATTGGTGTTACAAACAGTAAGCAGTAGATCCTGTTCAGTCTAAAACATCTGTTTAATTCTTAAAGATGTTTTCAGACTAACTTTGTTCTGATTACACACATTACTGAATCAGTATTCTTGTCATTTTGTGTCCTTGTCTTCCTCCTTTTCTCTCAAACAAGGCTTTGCTCCAGACAGTTGACAGGGAGCAAAGAGAGATGAAGGAACTGGACTCAGCTAGAGACATTTTGCTGAGTTTTTGCACTCCTGGAGGTCAGGATGCCCTGACCCTGGAGGTCAGCCACCTTCATGACCTCTGTGGCAACTCGGAGCAAGAAGTGAGGGAGTCCTTGAATAGCTACGAGATGCAGTTAGAGGAGATGGATCGTGAGCTGGCCCGGACAGCCCTGAGTCTTAAAGAAAGAGCTGCAGCCCTGCAATGGGAGCAGCGCTCTCTGGACCAGGCGCTCAGCTACAGCGAACCACACAACAACATCGCTCAGCTTGAGCAGCACTGGAAAAGCCTTCAGGTCATTAGCACTAGAAAAAGACACACAAAACAAAGAAATAATCACAGCTTTGTGTAGATTTGACCACAAACCACAGAATCTGTTCCTGCAGATATGCTTTCATTGCCTTGCAGTGCAGAATTAGCTGATGTAGCACTGTGACACTGATAACCTTATTAATGTGATGGTTTTTCTCTCTGTTAGAACTGTGAGAAGTCCCTTGAGGATCTGGGTGTAAAAGTTCATGATCTGCACCATGAAGTAAAATCTTCTCCCAACGAGCTGCCAGCACGTATTATCAGTGTGGTTGACTCTCTATGCCAGCAGCACACCAGGTACCCTGATGAGGAAATGATAGAGTTTTCTTATCCTTTCACTGCAGCTGCACACTTATCTGTGTTGTTCATTTCACAGATGCAGCCTTCTTACAGAATATACCCAATTCAGATTATTTAACCCAGAATAATAAAACATCAGTAAAGGACAGAAATAATCAGCTATGCAAAGGTCCTTACTTGTTGTGGTAACCACGATTTCATCTTTATTTGTTTAAATCATGTGTCCCAAAACTACCAGTTTCACACAGGACATCACCTCCTAACTTCACTGCTGCAGTCTGTTCACAGTCTCTTGTACATGTGTTCTGATGAATTCCATACATGCTATTACTGTATTTCAATTAGATTTTTACTTATTATACAGGTCACTCTGCTCTTGCTCGATTACATTTCTGTCTTATTTAAAACCTTTTTAGGGGTTGTTGAAATGCTCTCTGCAAAAGGACTGAAATCCCCTTTAAATGTGTTTCACTGCATTACTGCATTCTCAGATAGATGTTTTACATGTTGTGCTGTTCTAATAGATCCTCCTTTTAAATAGTCTGGAAATTGTATTTATTTAACATCTTGCAAGGCTCATGTTGTCATGATGCAAATTAAAGTAATAAAAAATAATTTATATGTGTTTTTAGCCTGAAGTCCAGGCTGTGTGAGCATCAGAGTACCTGCTCTACAAACACAGCCACCTATCTGCAGGACTGTCTTCATGCCTTGGAGCAGTGGACACTAAACAAACCATCAGACTCTGTTGCATCGTTGCAGGTTCCTTACTATAATATACAATACTACTCTTTTAACATATATATATAATGGTGTTAACAGTTAAATAAACATACAGAGTTTTGTGATGACCTTTTATAGTTGTAACAGTTATTATTCCTGTTTTTAGATGACATTAGAGGAAGGAGAAAAGTTGCAGAGCAGCCTGCAGGAGGCGCTCTTTCACCAGCAGTTTCTAGCATCCTGTTTGACACAAGACTTGTTTAACAAACTGCAGAAAGAGAGTTCTGTGATGCTTGGAGAAGTACACACACACAAGACCTCTCTAAGACAAAGCTTAAAGGTATTCATATAATTTCTCATTTTTTGTTCTCAAGGATCATCAAGATTATGTTGAAATGAATGGAGTAAAGACTGTTTTTTCACTGCAATCCACAGGTTATGAAGACCTCTGTTGTGGCTCCACCGAGGAAAAACAAGCTCTCACTTGAGAAGCGAATTATTTCCTTATCAGAAAGCTTTTCATCCATTGATGACTTGTCAATTCCTGCTGAGGATAAATTGTCTGGTGGTACAGAAGTAAAAGAAGTCACAAAAAGTTTCAGCCTTCCTCAAGAAACAAAAAGCAGAAGAGTGAAACCACCTGTGCCTCTCTCAGATGAGCCCACTGTGTTAAAAAAGGCAACTCAGCAGTCAGACACTTCGGCCACATCTCTCCCAGCTACTGCTGGGGAAGCATCAAATGTGGTCTGTGAACCAGAGCTGGTTCCAGGACTGACTGAAACTGCTGAGGTGTTACCTCCCAGGCGAAAGTCAAAGAGTCCGAAATTTCCTCCAAAACACACTGACCCACAGGCAGCACAGATAACAGAAGAAGCTCTCAGTCAAAAAGACACAAAACTTGTTCCAGTCAGACGGAAGTCAAAAAATACAGATGTTTCTAAGCAGGATGCTTCTGAGAATCTAGAACTTGACCTTGGTGATAGGAAAATCCCTGAAACTCTACCTTCAACACAGGTGGAAACAGAACCGACTGAAATTATTGCCATCAAAGACAATAAACCCTCTCCAACCAAGAGAAAATCGAAACATCAAAGTTTCCTCCCAGAACATCCTGCTGACACAGGTTCAAAAAGCCAACAGGAGTATGGCTCTCAAGAGCCTTCAGAAAGTTCAGCAGAGCAAACTCAATCAGCAGTGGAAAACTCTAAATTGATTCCAGCCAGAAGAAAGTCAAAAGGTCATGGGGTTTCCACAGAAACTAATCAAGAACCCGCTCCAGAGATCACTTCAGAACCAGCTGAAAGTACATTAATACCACCCAAGAGAAAGTCGAAGAATGCAGAGCTTGCTCCCAATCTTGCTGAAAATGAAACTAATCCCTCTTTTACAGACCTTGATATTCCTGCCAGAAGAGGGTCAAAAGCTACTGACCTCTCAGAAACAATCTGTGTCTCAGTTGTAGCATCTGATTTGGAGTGTGAACACAATAAGAAGACCACAGAGAGTCTTGTAGCTTTACCAGATCTTTCTTACAATGAGGAAAAAACAGCTGTGGAAAGCCAAAGATTTGTAGCGGAAATCAGTTCTGCAGATAATGAAAGTGAAAAGCAAGATGGTGGTGCTGCTTCCATTCAAGAACAAGACTTTCAAGAAAAGAAAGTGACCACAATAATTCTAGACATTAATAATGTGTTTTTTCAAACTGCTGAGACTCATCCAGGTGAAGAAGAAACCTCTCCTCCAGAGCCAGTTGAATTGGTAAATCTTCCTAAAATTTTAGACACTGAGTTGAAAAAGTCTAAAAGCAAAGCCATGGACACTTTAGAACAGTTCTTTGCCCTACCTATAAAAACAAAGCATCCTCTCGTATCTGAAACTTTAGACACAGGCTTGGAGGAGTCAAAATATAAACCCGAAAGACGTTCAGACACTGGGTTGGAGGAGTCTATACGTCAACCCGAAGAACCTTCAGACATAGGGTGGGAGGAGTCTATACGTATTCCCGAAGAACCTTCAGACACAAAGTTGAAGGAGTCTATACGTCAACTCGAAGAAACTTCAGGCACAGGGTTGGAGGAGTCTAAACATCAACAGGAAGAATCTTCAGACATAGGTTTGGGGGAGTCTAAACATCAACCCGAAGAACCTTCAGATGTAGGTATGGAAGAGTCTAAACGTAAACAGGAAGAACCTTCAGACACAGGGATGGAAGAGTGTAAACATCAACAGGAAGAACCTTCAGACATAGGTTTGGAGGAGTCTAAACATCAACCCGAAGAACCTTCAGATGTAGGTATGGAAGAGTCTAAACGTCAATCTGAAGAACCTTCAGTCACAGGGTTGGAAGAGTCTAAGCATCAACAGGAAGAACCTTCAAACGTAGTTATGGAAGAGTCTAAACGTCAACTTGAAGAACCTTCAGTCCCAGGGTTGATAGAGTCTAAACATCTACAGGAAGAACCTTCAGACACAGGGATGGAAGAGTCTAAACCTCAACCTGAAGAACCTTCAGTCCCAGGGTTGGAAGAGTCTAAACATCAACAGGAAGAACCTTCAAACACAGGGAAGCAGGAGTCTAAACGTCAACCCGAAGAACCTTCAGTCACAGGGTTGGAGGAGTTTATACGTCAACCCGAAAAACTTTCCGACACAAGGTTGGAAGAGTCTAAACCTCAACTTGAAGAACCTTCAGATGCAGGGATGGAGGAATCTAAACGTCAACTCGAAGAACCTTCAGTCACAGGGATGGGGGAATCAAAACGTCAACCCGAAGAACCTTCAGTCACAGGGTTTGAGGAATCTAAACGTCAACCCGAAGAACCTTCAGTCACAGGGTTGGAGGAGTCTAGACGTCAACCCAAAGAACCTTCAGTCACAGGGTTAGAGGAGTCTATACTGACTGACGACCTCTTTAAAGAAACAAAACCTTCTTCCCCATCTAAATCTGCAGACATAACAAATATTGCAGATTACATTAATATGGTAGGGAAAGACGCAGAAGAGACTCAAACAAGATATTTGGTCCTCGATTTGCCTGATACAGAGATAATCCGGATGTGTGAAATAAAGTGGGGCCAGGTGGATGGGGAGAAGGAAACTGAAATTCAGCAAAATCTCTCTGAAACCCTTGTAAAACAACCTCAAGAGGGCAAAAATGAGGATATACAGGGGTTAATACAAGACTGTTCAGACAGCCAGGCTGTTGCCCAGAAGGACCCTGAAGTTCGTATTCTCCAATTAGATATATGCACCAGTCCAGAACAGAAACAGAACACTTTTGTCTCAGTTGAAGCAGTTTTCCATAGTGAAAATGTACTTGAAAGAAGCACGGAAGATATGACTGTGTCTGACTCAAACATTTCTCCGTATAAAGAGTCACAACCCAGGACAGAATTTGTAGAAATAAGCTTTTATGGGCAAGAGGTAGCAAAAAGAGCTGAACCTCAGTCCGAATCAGTCACTAAGCACTGCATACAAAAAGATGAAGAGTCTGTCTCAGTGGAGAAAATTCTCATGAGTCCTGAAGTACGTGTTCTGCAGCTTGACATACAAGCCAGCCACGAAGAGCCTGAAAAACTTGATGTAAAAAAAGAAATAGAAACCGATGTTATTTCAGGAATAACAGAAACTGATAAGGTTGAATTTACATTGCAAGAAGTAGCCCAAAAGGACTCTGTTCAACTAACCTCAATTCAACCCTATGAGGTAAGATACATAGAAATAACCCTGGATGAGCCCGACAAACTACATCCAAGAGAAACTGCTGCTAGTATTACAATAGAGGAAAAATGTGACACAGAACATAATGAAGAAGAACATTGTGAAGATGCTACTGAGAAAATTAATATGGAGTCTCAGAAGCTTGATTCATCTCGCAGGCTGGAACCTGCAAATGAAAAAGAAATGGGTACAAGGCAGTTAATAGAAACTACAACAGCTGATGCGTCGTCAGAAAAAGCTGCAGATGAAAAAAACGAAAGGCAGGAGGACAAGGCTCAAAGTGACTCTACTCAAAATGTTTCAGAGTCAAAAGAAGCAAAGCTGAATTCAATGCATAATGAGTCGGCTGCTGAAGTTCGGTCTGATGTATCAGAATCTGAGATGACTAAAGGGGATTCCCAAGAAATCAAAACAGATGAAGCAGAAAGGACTGACCAACAGCAACAGAAGGAGATGGAGAGAGGGGTGAAGGAAAAAGAAACAGATGTCAGTGTAGAACCTGCGATCCACACAAACACAATGGCTACAAGTGAAAAAGAGCTTCAAACTCACACTTTTCTGCAGGTATGCTGATTTGCTTCTGTATTATGTAAATTATATGTCAGTTTTGATACTTTAGACAAGGCAAGATTACTTGTATCTTATCTCTAATGTAAAAGACAAAAAACAGTATAAGCAAAACATCCTTAAACAGCAAAATGTTGTGAATGAGCTGCAGATGTTTGCCCCTTGCTCATGTCATGCCATATCATGTTGCGTGCAGCAACATGACCCCGAGACATTTGTGTCATATTGCAAGTGATTGCCCTGTCAGATGTTCTATTCATTTGGGTCAAACATTTTTCAGCTCATCCATGACAGCATGCAGTTGAAGAAGTTCGGATTTCAGTATTGTTCTTTGATTGCCACAATAGGAAAAGGTGCCAAGTGGTGAAGAGATATCGACAGAGTCGGCTGAGAAATTATCCATGGATGTTTTCCAGGGCGAAATAAGCCAGCTTGATGTGTTGGCCACTCAGGAAATTGAAGAACAAGAATGTTTTGGAATTACTGAGAAACTAACTCTGGACCCATTGGAGGAATCTGTCATTGAGGACATCTTTACAAAGATCCAATACCTGGCTGACAAAGGAGCCACAAGTCACCTCATTGAGGTAGACACATAGTGTCTGGTGCAGTTTCGGCCTTTGATTGTATTTTTTTTTTTTATAAATATCATGTCTGATATGTTTTTGTGGCTCTTTTATGTGGTTTCTTCTCAAGGATAAACTTGTGGATGATGCTCCAGAGACTGTGATTACATCCCCCAGTGATTTGGACATTGAGCTAAGCAGATTAGTCTCTAAGGTTCTAAACTTAAAGATCCGTCCTGCTGAACTTAGTCCAACACCCATTGCCCAACAGGTGGAGGAGATTCTGGTAAGATTAGGCACTTTTTTCCTTTTCTATAACATAACATTTACATTTCGATAAATGCATAGATGAATTTTTAGAGTGATCTGAAAGTCTGAAAACTTAATCTGAGGCATCTCATTTGTTAAGGCTGGCAAGATTAGACTAATTTGGGGTTCCTTTGGGGGTGTCA
Organism: Kiunga ballochi; assembly: GCA_037177335.1. Lineage (NCBI taxonomy): Eukaryota > Metazoa > Chordata > Actinopteri > Atheriniformes > Pseudomugilidae > Kiunga > Kiunga ballochi. The sequence continues at coordinate 20,733,631 of JBAMIG010000021.1, forward strand.
CAGAGCGAAGCAAGAGAAAAATATAAATGAATAAAAAGCAAAGGGACAAAAAGAAATCAACATTTTGGCCCCTTTTTATGAAGAGAGGATGGGGAAAGAAAAAATGAGGGATAAACCAGAAAGGATGAATGAAGGATGGGAATAAAGAATGGATGGTTGGATGAGAGAGGAAGGTTGAAAAAATGCATGGATGAGGGACATCCATCCAAAACGGGAATACAAGATAAATGCAACAGGGGAAGAATGATTAGAGGTGTGGAGCCAGGAGGATGGATAAAGGGAAAGGAAGAAGGGGAAGAGGCAATGAATGATTAAGAAGATTGAAGGATGAGGACTGTACAGTGTCATGGTGGTTCGTACTATAGCCACACAGCAAGAAGATTGCTGGCTCGAGCCTCAGCTTGGACAGTGGCCTTACTGTTCAGAGTTTGCATGTTCTCTCTGGCTATTCCATCCAAACATACCTATTAGGTTGATTGATTGTTCTAAATCGTCTATAGGAGTCAATGGTTGTGTGTCTGGTTGTCTGTGTGTTGGCCTTGTGATAGACTGGTGACTTGTCCAGGGTGTACCCTGCCACTCGCCCAATATCACTTGGGATTGGCTGCCGCCCCCTGTGACCCCGTTCAGGGAATAAGTGGTCGAAAATGGATGGATGAATGCATGACAAAGGGAAATGCTTAATGAATCATTGAGGAAGAGAAAATGGAAAGATGTATGAGGGCGCTAAGGAAAGATGAATAGTGAGTTTGAAAAATGTGATGAAAGGATGAATGAGATGAATGATAGACAAATCAGTGAGTCAAGGAAATGATCAATGGGTGTGGATGGCAAAACTAAGGAAGCACAGAAATAGATGTAGCTTGACTTGTTCTTGAATAAATTATAAAAATAGTTACATTTTCCATTTATGGAAATTATAGCAAATGCAAAATGTTGTTTTTTAATCCTAAGTGACAAAATGCTTTATACTTACCAAAACTAGCTAACTAACTGAGAAGAAATTACTGTGTTGACCAAAGTGTCCATAGAAATGGTTCGTAACCATGAACAAATTCAAGATACAAAGATGTCAGTGAATATCACAATTTTCATTATTGTTAGTATGTAGGATTTAGGAACAAACTGGTTTGTTACATCAGTTCGTGACTAAGGCCCAATGTTCTTTGCTTTTGCAGGAGTGCCAAAAACATGCCCAGCATCAGGTGTTAATTTTGTCTCAGCTTCAAGAAGCTGATGTTGCATACAGGGACCAGTGGAGCACCTTATCCCAGGATACAGTAGCTGTGCTACAAAATAAAGAAGCCCAGCTACAGCTGGTGATCGATTACTGTAGACTGATCCAAACAGCAAAGACAACATCGGACAGACTGACAGCTGACCTGGATGCTTTAAAAACGCAAGTCATTTTCTGTTTGTATTTTAGTTTTCAACACTTCATATATTGAAATCTGTATGTACAGATACAGCATTTACTACAATGATGTTACTGTAACCATTTTTCTTTTCAGGTCTCCACAGGGGAGCAGCAACGAGGAGATCGCCCAGCTATGCTCCCTACAAAGAAGTATGGAAGAGAACAGGACACTGTTTGGGCAGTTGTTTATGACCCATTCCAAGTTGCGTGTCCATCTCAGTCGCTCAGATCGAGAAATCGCACAGATGGAGCTTAAGAATCTCCAAGAAAAGTGGAGAAACCTGGAAAGAAATATTGAGAGCACACTTTATCAAACAAATATCCTTTCTAATCGGACCAACAGTGTTTTATCAGAGCTGTCAGGTCTACAAGAACACATGGAAACCATCAGGAAAGACCTTGAAGCTTCATTTTTCTCACCCAGTCAGTGGAACTGCAAGGATGCACAACAGCTGATGCAAGCGTATGCGGAGGTCAAAGCAGCCCAGCAACAGTGCTTATATATCCAGCATCTGTCAGAGGAGGTGCTCCACAACTCACATTGGGCCATTGAGTTAGAGGAGATTAGGAAAGGGCTCCAGGGGATCAAAGAAACACTTAGCTACACAGAGGAGCTGGTGTCTTCCCAAAGTAAAACCAGCAGCAACCCCACAATGGAGAAAATAATGACTGTGATGAGGGATGGGCTTGTATGGGCCAAGCAAATAGAGAAGGACATAGAGGGCAGGAGGAAGAGGGTGCCTCTTCTTCCTGAAGAGGTTCATCATCAGCTCAAAGATCTAAAGAAGCTGCAGTCTGAGGTGATAACCAAACAAGGTCAACTAGAGGTACTGGTGGAGGAGGTGACAGAACTTCTTCCACAGCTGGATCAGGTTGAAGAGGTGCCAATTGTACATAGTTCTTTGGAGTGCCTCGAAGAACTCTCCAAGATCACCACTGAGAAGCTGTCTAAGGCTTTGAAAGAGATTGAGTCAGAACTCCAAGCAAGAGAAAAACTATCTGAGCAAATTGCTGATTTAGATTCCTGGATTGTGGCTAATCTTCAGTTAGAGGCCTCAAGGAGTGCCTATAGTGACCTCATGAGCCAAACGGAACTTGATTGCAGAGTTCGCCAGATCCAGCAAACGCTATGTGAAGCTGAGAGGCAGACCGCACTCAGTGAAGCCCTCTTCATTAGGAGCAAAGATATTGCTTCTGAGCTCAGCATCACAGATACTTGTAAGCTTTTTGACAAAATAAGAAATATCCAGGAGGAAATTAGAGACATTAGCGGCAATGAAAAGTCCAACAAAGAAGAGTTAGATGAACTTATCAAGACTAGGGATTCAAAATACAAAAACCTGATGACCACGGAGAAAAGCTTAAGGGAGGTATTAGCGGATCTAAGCAGACATCGGTACCCCATCACTAGAGAGTCTCTGGAAGCCTATGAACCTCTTGAACACATGATTTTGGAGCACAAGTCTCAGGTTGACCTACTGGTACCATGGATATCTTATGAAAAGGCAAGAGAACTTAACTCTGTGATTTCTGAACTGCAAAACAAAATTTTTAGGCTGAAAATGAAAGCCAAAGACCATGAGATGTATCTCAACATGAGGCAATGTGTGGAGGATCTCAGGGAGAGCTTTCAGGAGGAGATTTGTCAGACCAAAGATGAAAGCAGGGACCTGGAGACCAGATACAACCTTTGCCACTCTCTCCTTATCCTCTATCCTCTGATTAAAGCATCATGTAGGGAGGCTGGCTCCAGACTTCAGATGATCTCTCCTGACCTCTATCCCTCACAGCTGACTGCAGAGCAACAGAGACTGAAACAAAATGAGAAGAGCCTGGACACCTGGGCAATCACTCTCTCCAACAACTTGGAACTCATTGAGCCAAACATGCTCAAAGAACTAGACCTTGAAACGGAAGAGAAAGCCACTCAGATCTTCCTCTTAAGAACCCAGCAAGAGCTTCAGAAAAGCTGCTCATTGGAGCCAAATCAAACAGTCCTAAACAGAGAATATCAGAGAGCTGTGTATTTGAAAAAAACTGTGGAGTCAAAAATAAGATTGCTAGAAGTTCTGGAGCAAAAGAAAGAAAGCAAAGAAAAGCAAGGCTCTCAAGATCTGATGGGCTTGAAGAAAGCCGTCCTTCACGATTGTGACTTACAAATGGTAAGTGTTAGCTTTTTTTTTTACCATCACAGATGTGTACTAAGATCTTTAGCAAAGAAATGGATAAAACAAAAACCTTCCTCGAGTCCCTTGTTACAGTAGAAGGCTTTGCACATCTTATAGATCCTTGGTTGTCCGGAGCCTCAGGCTGCGGGTAGGGTCATCCATGCAAGATGGATCTCCAGGGGCGGGATCAAATCAAGTAGAACTCAAAGGTCTCGATGATGAGTAAAAACCCAGAACATTGGAAAAAAGGGTCCTTTGGCAGACACAGGTTACCAAAGAGCCCCCTGGAGCTAGGTCTGAAGGTGGGGCACAAAGAGAAGCACATGGTGACCTTTCCCTGCAGGAATCAGTTCAGCTCAGTCCAAGAGGGAAACTCAATTTCCCTATTTGTGACTCACCACTTGTAGATGATTTTAATGCTCTCGTGTTCAATAACAGTAAAACCTGGAGGCATGCAAATGGATGGAATGGCACCCCATATCTGAACCTGACTGGTGTTTTGTTATTGGACTTCTGTGCTTATGTTGGATTTTCAATGACAAAAACCATGTTTAAGAATAAGAATATCCTTATGTGCAAGGAATACTTCGAGCTGCAGTTTGACTTTTGACTTTAGTCATAGCATTGAACTTGCAGCCACATATCCTGGACACTCGGGTGAAAGAGAGGCAGTTCTGTCAAATGTGTGGCTCAGATAGTAAAGGATGATGTCAGTCTGATTAGGTAGGCCCAATTGTGTTGTTTCGGCAGAGCTTCAATTCAATTCAGTTCAATACAACTTTATTTATACAGCCCAGTATCACAACAAAGTGGCCTCACAGGGCTTCACACACAGTTAATCACACATCAGACATAACACACAATAAACAGTAAACTAAGTAGAGCCAGGACATCCCTGTCCTTAGACCATCCTTCTTGGTAAGGAAAAACTCCTAAAAAACCCAGTTGTGGGGATAAGAAAGGAAGAAACCTCATGCAGCCCACATTGAAGGAGAGATCCTCTCCCAGGATGGACAGGCAGATGTGCCTAGGACTGTTATCAATTAGCTCATCTACATTGTGAAGAACATTTAAAAATATTAAGTTTGTATATAATATTTTCTGTGCCTCTATTGCTGAAGGGGCTAGCTGAAGAAAGAGTCCTACTGGGCTTTTTATGTCACATTGAACTCTGGATAGAGCTAATGAGAATTGATAGACAAAGCAGAATGCGGCTTTGACTGTTGCTCAGGCAAAACCTTGGCCATGGGAAGAATTGGAGAGGCTGTGGCAGAATGACTTCTGTATGGCTTCAAGGACTTTCTGGTGCACCATCTGGTAGTTCAGGACAGGGAAACAGTTCTCCAACAATATAGTGTACAATAGGAATGGAGGTTCTGCTCATTGCATGCCCTTTTGAAAAGAGACCCAGTGAAGTCTTGGGCTGGCTTGGGAAAAGCTTGGAGACTGACTTATTTTTGCCCTGTGTAAGGTTTACACCTTCTAAATTGCAGAATGGCAGCGTCCCCTTCAGTGTACAACCAAAAATGAGGAGGGAGAGACTTGGTTTCTAAACGGGAGTGTTATCCCCTTTATGGCCCCCTTAAAACATGCAACACAACCTAAAGTTAACAATATTGAAAATACAACATTACATAACCCTATACACATTCAACTTAATCAAAATAACCAATACTAATAAAGTAAATTATGATTAGCTTCTAATT
>JBAMIG010000021.1:20845102-20856774 GCA_037177335.1 Kiunga ballochi
ACTATGCAACTATATGCAACTCAGAACTATGCAACTATATGCAACTCATTACTATGTAACTATATGCAACTCACAACTATGCAACTATATGCAACTCAACTATGCAACTCACAACTATGCAACTATATGCAACTCACAACTATGCAACAAACAACTATGCAACTATATGCAACTCATTACTATGCAACTATATGCAACTCACAACTATGCAACTATATGCAACTCATTACTATGCAACTATATGCAACTCACAACTATATGCAACTCATTACTATGTAATTATATGCAACTCACAACTATGCAACTATATGCAACTCACAACTATATGCAACTCACAACTATGCAACTATATGCAACTCATTACTATGTAACTATATGCAACTCACAACTATGCAACTATATGCAACTCACAACTATATGCAACTCAGAACTATGCAACTCTATGCAACAATCTGTTCACGAGCTCTGCATTTTTAGACTGGCACTGCCCGTTTACTAAGACTGAATCAATATTCGTATCAGCTATTTGTGCTGGCAGTCAGAGAAATCGGTTTAATAAGAACACATGGCAAGTAGAGGAAAGGATCGCATACACTAGTTGTAGAAGACTGCTGAAGGCATTACAGCAACAAGAAGGCACCTATAAAGTTTCAGGCTCTGACATTTAGGTTGATCTGTTGATAGATTGCAGTATAATGTACTTAATTCAGATTAAAATCACTACCATTTTCCTGGAACAGATTCTTTTTAAGTCGTATTTTCCTGAAGCTGCTGTTGATCTGGGTGTTCACTTGGTTGGAGTTTGTGCTACACTTTGGATCATCTGTGTTCAAATACCAGCAAAAGTGCTGAAAGGCTTCAAAAGCATTATATCAAACCACACAGGTTAATTCAGTATCTGCTCACAATGTTTCGTGTTATTGGACTGAGTGTCTACGGATAAGAATGCATGTATAAATTACCAATAAACAAAGCAGAATCGGTGTGTCTATGAAAACCGAATAGTGAGAGCAAAACATGAACTGAGCAAGGTTATTAAGGATAAGCACCAAGTGTGGACTGAAGGAAGCTAAACTGAGACAGAGAATAAACACAAGATGCTCGATCCTAGAAATAATATAATAAAACTAAGTTCCAACACTCTGGCTGACATTTAGCAGGTGAATATTTCCTCAGACGAGCCAAAGTCAAACACCCATAGCTTTAAATTACTCCACTAATTACAGCCTGTTATTAGTTATTAGAACGGTTAGTTCTGCTAAGAAAAACTAAAGTAAAACACTCTGAAGAGCTGAAAGAGAGAATCAGAGGATTTGAAGAGATTAAATGGCTCACTTACTTTTACCAGCTGAGAGGACCAACAGGCTTATAGCCAGTGACAAAGAAAACGGTGTTTAGTCAGAATATCTTTGCTGAAGTTTGAGCTTTGAACAGGCTGCTGTTCATGGCAGTGGTCCATGTTAAACCTTACATGCAACTAAGGATCAAAGGACACAATTTTAATGTAACTCTGTCTCTATCCCAAGCTGTTTCATGCCACCAATAACTGATGCTAAGCAGGAGATGCTAACATTATTAGCTGACAATCAAGTAGATGAGGTGACATGTTCGTCCCCGCACAATGAATAGCTAAAGTGTTCAGAGGTCTAAATAGGTGAACCGGTTATGAATTGGTTTCAGTAATGTGTCATCATTTTCCCTCTATTTTCTTTTGTGAGATTGGACTTTGGTTAGCAAATTGTTTTGGTTGGTTAAAATAAACTTTACAGAAATGGAACAGAATACAAAATGTGCCTGGAATGAAGTGCTGTAATCAGAGTAGTCATTAAAAGTTTTAAAAAGAGTTTAATGCCATGGTAAATAATTATTTAATTCTCTTTTGGAAAATTGGTTTTACATTTATGTGCAGATCAAGAAAAAATTTATAACAGACAGAGTCATTTAATCTTACAATCCCGCACTTCCTGTGTGAGTTGTCTTCTGTTCTACTCTCAGAGTCAGAACTCGGACAGCGAGCTCAGCCCATCTAACAACTTTAGATCGTCTCAGCATTCAACCCGATTGAAGCCAGAAAAGGCACACACACTGGTACACACTTGGGGCGGCTGTGGCGCATGTAGTAGAGCGGGTCAATTTGTAACCAGTGAGTTAGTGGTTCAAGTCCAAGCTCTGGCGTTCACATGCTGAAGTGTCCTTGAGCAAGACACTGAACCCCCAGTTGCTCCCGGTGCTGCGTCACCGGTGTGTGAATGTGTGAGTGTTTGTGTGAGCGAATGAGTGAATGTGTCGAATAGTGTTAAAGCGCTTTGAGTACACTGATGTGTAGAAAAGCGCTATACAAGTACAAGACCATTTACCATTTACTGGTATCTACCTGGGTAGTAGCAACAGTTGAAATTGCTGAAAAGTGGCAATGCATACAGAAAAAGTGCAAATTCCAGAGTTTGAGTTCATTTTCTATTTTTATGTTTCACATTGGGTCGCTCTCGCCCATTTACAGCTGGGATAGGCTGCAGCCTCCCCGCGACCCCATTAGGGACTAAGCGGTAGAAGATGGATGGAAGACATTGGGTCGCCTCGGTTTGTCTGTGTGTGAAAGAGGAGATGTGTCGAAAACACTTCTTTCTGCATGGAGCATTAAAGTGCTCACGGTCAAACCATCGCCGGTTCCTTTGTAAACACATCGGATTATTGGATGTGAGATGCTACGTGAGTTCGGTACAACTCATAAAAAATCCTGTGGCTGTGACATAATCAAACAGTATAAGAAGCATAGCAGTAGACTGTCCACATGTTTTGGAGTTAATTTTAAGTGTTTACAGACATCAAATCTGTTGCAAAGGGGAATTAGGGTCATACACTGATGTTTTGTTGGGTTGCCTCCTTTAGCTCTGATCACAGTACGCGTTTGCCGTGGCTTTGTTTCCATAAGCCATAGTTGTTTCCATGTTTCCATTCAGCGTTGCTGTAGTTTGTCACCACGCCACAAGATTTCCTGGAAGCGATAGGGTCAGTCCCCACCATCTTTCAATTCTTTTCTGAGTAAGATAAAATATATCTGATAAGGTTAGTGTTGGAAATGAAGCGTTGGACAAATCCGGGTATCTGTTGTTGGTGAAAAACACAACTTTGAACGCGGTTATAAAATAGTCATGTTTCAGAAAGTGCATAGGATGTCCACTTTGGGTAAGGACCCGTATTTCAGAAAGGAGGTTTAGCAAATGTCTGAGCTCGAGGATGCTAAACCTTCTGATGTCCCAACCTGTGCTGTTGGCACCAAAAGCTCACATATGTGTAAAGTCATTGTGAACACTTTTTAAAATGGGATGATTCCAAAACACTCGAGCTGTTATCAGTTTGTTTCAACCGTTTAGATAGAAGAACTATATTCATTCCAAGTGTGTAAATTTAGATGTTTCAGCATCCCTGTTCTGTTGATTTGATATAAACAGATTATGAGAGGGAACATTTATAATTGTCACTAAAATAACCTGAAAAAAGTCATAATAAGCTCAAATCCAGTTAAGGCTCATGTGGAAGCGTCTCAGCCTTCATCCCGGCGAGTGTCACCGTTTAGTTATTGGTTTGTTTTGCTTCCTGTTTTATTTTGGAATTTCCCGTGTTTGGTTTTTAGCTTTTTAGTTCCCTGTCTATTCGTTTCACCTGGTTTCTTTAGATCACTCATTTCACCAGTGTCTTGTTCTGTGCTGTGTATTTAAACTCCCAGTTTCTGTTCCTCACGGTTCATTAGTTGTTTGTCTTCTCTCCCTTAGTTGGTTTTTGCTCACTGTTAAGTCCTTAGTTTGTATTATATTAATAATAATAATAAATTGACCTGCATCAGTCTGCCTCCTGCCTCCTTGGGTCCACATCACTCCATCGCAGGCCCAACATTAGCTTTATAATTGATTGAAAAGAGACACAGCTTTTGGACTGTGGTTGAAAAGAGAAATGTCCCTGATGATTTAGAGCTCTTTGCTGATAAGCGGAATACCTGGCGACAGGTGCAACAGGTAAGTTACAGAAACACCTTATTGCAGTGAACGCCTCAATACGTTCGACAACATATTAGCTTCCATCAAGATAGTTTTTATTTATATTTATTGTGAAACAAAGCGTGTGAATATTTCATTTTAATGAAGAGTCTGTAAGCTCTTCTCAGTGGCAACTGTACCTTTTCCCGTATTTAAAGGCAGAATACTTTCTGTTTAGACACTATTTATCCTCAAATACAAAAAAAAATCAATATTCAAACATGAAAATGTTTTTCTAGAAAATAAGTTTGATTTGGAGGTTATGACACCACAACCTCAGATCAGCAGATATTCAGGCTCTGGAAGGGCGGGGAGAGAAAATATGATTGGAAAGATGAGGTTAGCTTAATGACATAACAGAATCTTAAACTGGACCAGGAACCAGTGTAAACAAAGCTCAAACTGGTGTTATACCATCATACAGTTCTATGGAAGTGCTTAGCTTGTGCCAATATCTTATCACAGATCATTCTGAATACCAAGAATTTATCCCTGAATAGCTGAAAATGAGAACTTCCCATATGACCAGTAAATGGGTCATTTTGTCCCTGCAGAACATTGGCTATGTGAAATAATTGTGATAATTTGTGGCAAAAACCTGATATCGAACACTGAAAATATCCGTTTGACGGGGTTTTAAGAAAGAATCTTATGGATTTTACGCAGCCTTACATCTCACATGGGCTTCCTGTACAGGCTGTATGTGCACACACAGAGGCAATGCAGGCACAACCTTCCACACAAGCCTGTGCACATAGACATTATTTAGCTGGCTCTTTTGTTATTAACTTATTTAGATTTTAGTTAAAGTTTATGCTGTAAATCCTCACACATCTACAAATCCTACAAACATAACTAGAAGTAGTAAAAGCTCCTGGAGTATGAACTACAGCGCTTACAGCAGCTCATGATGGTAAAAGCACAAAACACGCAGAATATCTGATGTCAGGGTAATCTGCTCCAACAAACCGATTTTTTTGTCAAAGCTGAGATAATTTTCCTCCAACATTTGATGGACATGAAGTTCAGCCCACACAAAAACAACCAGAACTAGTTCTGCTTTTTGCTGCTGGCACATTTCTAAAACTTCAAAAAGCCACCATCATTTTTACGCTTGTTAACACCCTCCGACCTGGACACGGAGCGGGCCGTGAGTCAAAAGTGAGGACGTCTGTCCGGCAGATGAAAATGGGTCATGCAACTGAAACATTATCTAAAGCACACTCACCAATGTGCAACAAAGTACCTAAAAAAAACAAAAGTCAACATGTTGCAATGGTCCAAAGTCCTGCTTTTAACTCAGTGGAATGTTGTGGCGGGACCTTAAGACGGCTGCATGAAAATAAATATGCACAAATCTGAAAGAAGTGCTGCAACACTGGAAAGAATAGAGAAGCTGAATTCTTCCCCATCACTGTGAGAAACATCCAGAAAGCATTTAGTTATCACCACGTGGAGAGCAGCACGGAGCTGCAGCGTGAGATGTATCCAAAGACACAATTTCTTCACATCCCACACAAAATAAAATATATTACTTAGATTTGACCAAATATACAACTTTTCACAAATAGGGTTGCATTTAGGAGACTGATTTACTTTTCTAGTTCACTTCTATGTTTTTCTCTTTTGACAAATCTCAGTTTTTAAGAGATTCAGTTTTAAGCCAAAATAATTTAAACTGATTGTTTCACATCCACAACAGAGCAGATGCAGCCACAACTGTTTCATCTCCAACAAGAGGGGAAATTATATATAGATTATATATATTTTTAATTATTATTATTTTGTACTAAAGTCCCTCTTGGGATTGATAAAGTCTTATTTGTCTCTGCAGCAGATAAAAAGCGTATTATTAAAACCAGGAGACATGCATGAGGTTCAGTCCAAACTTCAGCATCACATGTTGGCCTGACATCCTGCTAAATAAACCTCATGCATGAGTCTGGCCCAGAAAAAGGAAACAGAGCTCTTTTCTCCCTGCATCCTTCTTAAAAATCATTTTAATGGAGCGTATGATCCCACGTAGCTAGCATTTGCTCACCTTTAGATAACGCTGCACAAGGTCAGAGTCTGTCCTCCCCAACAGGAATATCCTTGGTGGAGGAGCGTGCGTTTCTCTTTAACTTCAACAAAGAAAATATCGCAACAAAGAAAATCCCAAATCCTCAGCGGGAATGAAAGTTCAGTGTCCTTATTCAGAAGGTTGCTGTTTTTATTTTGCTTTATTAGTTCATGAAAAGTTTCTGATGTGTTACAAAGGAAATCCCCCCCCCCCACCCCCCTCCCCTTAAAAAAAAAAAACACTGCCACCATTACAAGGTTTTAGCCAGAAGTACATACCGAAGCACAAAGACCTGCAGCTGAACCACTGGCCAAACCCCTTTTCTCCTTTCTCTCAGATACACAAAGCCAACAAGGAGCTGCTGGAGGAGAAGGGGAGCCGTGTGAATGCAGGAGGTGCATTGCTGGGGAGCTGGGTAGAGCTGGACTCAGACTCAGAGACGATTCAGCAGAATGGACAGGCTGATTGCAGCATCATTTACCTGTCACTGCTGCCACTCTACCTGCCAGACAGCTTCGTCCCGTCTATTACAGCACTTTACTCTCACTAATACGACAAACCCTCGGAAGTCATTTCATCTTATTTTGAGCCTTTTGATAAAACAGCATACCACACCCGGGATTAAAGCTTTAAAAACCTAAAGCAGACTCCAGCAGGCACATTCACTGCCAGCTCTGTTTATGAACAGAGACAGACACTGACTGAATTAAGTCGTTTGAAACTAATTACAGAGTATATGAAGGTAGCACCTAAGTCACTGTACAGAACTACAGAGTATTTCTATCTTTATTTATATCAAAACTGTATTTATTACTGCACATTTGAACAAAAGCATTAGCTATAAGATTATAGGGAACTCCTGTAGCCCTGGATAACTTAACTCACCCAGATTAGTTCAATCTGAACTGTTCAGTCTGGGTTGGCAGCCAGCTAAACCACTAAAGCTGCTTTCTGAAATATATCTAAGCTCAAAAACTGAATCTGGAATTAGCTTTTAAACCCAGGTTTACATTTAAAGGGATGAAACTATTTAAAAAGACGCTGCAGCCAGACGAGCAGATCCTTTAACTTTAGATCTGCCAGGCATATTTTTCATTCCTCTTTCTGCTGTTTCGCATAGAAACACAATTTCAAATTTTTTTTATAGACTTGACTAAAGCTGAGGTCACCTGTGGGACATTTTTAAAAATATTTTAACCCTTTAAAACCAACCTAAGAAAAGCTGAGCAGAGAAGTCCCTGAAGCTTTATCTGACCCTTTAACAGAATCTGATATGTTTACTATTTATTACCATGTGATGGGTCAGAATAGTTGCAGTGTTCCGTTTGCTGTGTTTACAAGAGACCAGTATCATATGGTGCACAGCAGAAATAGGAATAGAGTCATGCAGAATATCATCAGTGAATAAATAACAAATATGACCTTGTTTGGAGACCAGCTTTGGTAGGAACCTGGGACCTCCTCATCCTCACTGTCCATAAGTGCAAGAGCCGATGGACATCTACATGTTTACACAGCCAATAAGTCCATCTGTAGACTGGAGCCAAATCAGAGGCCCAATCCCATTTCTCATTCTTACCCCTACCCCATCCCCTTACCCCTTTGCCCATCACCCCTTCAAACGGAGCTACAAGGGGTAGGGCTGAAAAGTCAGCCCTACAAATTGGGACTCCCCTTCAAAGATCGCATACGTCGTCAGTTATCGCCGCTGGTTTTTACGTAAGTAGAAGCGACAAGCTGTAGTCCCAAATCTGGAGAAAACATGCCGTCTGCAACTGTGATAATCTCTCTTGCGTGGGCTATTGGCATCTTTTTAAGATGCTCGAACACAACATCAGTTCATTCACAGATTTGTTTTCAACTTTAATTTCATGCATCAACCGATGACTCAAGTCACAAATACATTTCTTCATTACAGTTACAGGGTAACGTTAGCATTACATCCATTTTGTGAATTGCATTTATGTACATGTGTGTTCCATGACGGCCACAATCTAAAAGGCCAGCAGCGTAGTTGCAAAAGTTTTATTAATAACGTTATCAGAGTAAATAAGCAGGGCTTGCTACAGAGCACCGCTAATGTCCAGTATGCTAACGCTAATATTACTGAAGCTTCATATGCATTTTATTAAGAAATTGACCATTAGGCTAAATATTGAAATAATGTTAAAATATACAAATCAACAGTTGTCATCATTTAAAAAAACCTTTCAGTGAGTGGATTAAATACACATTTGTGAACCTCTTTTGGGTCTGCAGTTGCCTACACGCCGTGAATTGCAAGGTATTCTGGGAAATTTTCATACCCCTCGGTTTGAAGTGAACTCCTGAAAAATCTTCATTTGAAGGGGTATATAGCCCTACCCCTTACCCCTTCCCCTCCGTCCTCATGAGAATTGGGACACCCCTACACCTGAACGCGCAAAACATAGGGGTTAGAGTTAAGGGGTGAAATGGTTTCAGCCAGAGTCTGAAACATGCTTTTTTTGGTGCAGCGGCAGGAGCTCGTGCTGCAGACACACTTCAGTGGTTGAGGCAGGTTCCTTTTGCTTTTGCCTCCACCCTGATGTTCAATCATTTCCAGACCACACGCAACACGGTGCCTCTGTGGCTACTACATAAAATTTCTTCTTGTCTTGCCTCCTCTTATCCACGCTGCTGTGTAGAAACAACTTCTGATTCAGACCTTTTCTCTGGTTTGTGGCCAGGATTTACTCTTTGATCAGCAGTGCTTCTTACTTTGTTCTATTCTGCATTGACTACACCGGGTTTGGTATGTTTAGGTCACGTGCCGATACGGGGGTGCACTTTAACATATAAAGTGAAAATGACCTGCAGGTGTGCATTAGCTGCAATGTGGACTTAAAGAATCCAGATCATTTCTGGTGTTTGTCACAGTAACAATACAAATAGCGATAAACACCATTTCAGCAAAAAAAAAACCCCCAGAAATTAAACAGTAAATGACATCAAGTTGGACTTCACTGCATTAATGTAGTGAAGACACTAAACAAGTCTGAAATGTGAGAAGTGAATCTGCGTTTAATAAAAATGTATTAAAACACCATAGTTTATAAAACTCCAAGCAGTAAAACTGATCAAACAGCCTGATAAAGAAACAAAACATAAAGAAAGTCCAATGATGTGAACAGTGATAAATAAATATGTTAACATGTAAAATACTAAATTCATTTCTTCTAGGTTCCAAAGTAGTGGAAAGAAAATGCACAACCCATTTTAATAAAGGATGTAAAGACTGAAATGTGTTTAAAACCTCGAAGCAGCCTCTCAGATGAGCATGTAATGTGGTTTCAGAAGAGATTGCTGGCAGGTTACTACATTCCTCCAGCAATGATCACCTTCTCTGCGCCTGTACTTGTTGCAGGGATGAACAGGTACGTTGTTGCTAAACGGCCAATCAGAGGGAAACGGCATGTGACTGTGTGCAGTAAGAACTGTGTAATTCAGTTTTCTCACTGTGAGATACACTGATGGAAACTTCAGCAGCAGCTGCTGGTTCAAACAGCCTCCAGGACTCTTCCCTGTTTGTTCCTGCAACGTTTCGACCCTGGCCTGTTTTATGCAGACAGATTATATTTCAGGGGCAGAGGCAGCAGCATGGCTTGGCATGGCAGGCAGATCCTCCCTCTGACACTATTCTGTCTTTGGCATCTTCTCTTGATTTACACTTAGATTTAACTTTAATAATCCCTTTGGAATGACTCCCTCAGGGAGATTTGGTGTATGGCCCAAGAAATGATGGCATGTTGATCAGTTGTGCCACATCTGGATTGCTGTATTTGGTCATCATATCATAATGTCCCACGCTGACATTTTGATTGTCTTTGCCAGATCCGACTCTCCTGCGTCCTGCAAAAGCTTACTGTCAAAAAGGTGAAGAACAGGCTTCAGGCCTCCTGATGAAAGGAGTCCCTGATGCCTTCAAACAGCCTCACGGACGTTAGTGTCCCGCCACTTCAGCACCACGGCTTGGTTCACAGTTCAGCAACTAAGCAACTAAGACCTGGCCTTCTCTTGTTCAAGGATCTGTTGTATGTTCACCTGCCTGACTTCCTGTTTGAATCTGCCAATCCCTCATGCTTCTCTCTACAACACAATAAACAATCCATGGGTAGAAACAGCAGCTGCTTGTGGAATAGTTCATTACAACTCATTCAGTTTACATTAAACTGTCAAGTTTATGAGCAGAATGAACATCTTTTAGATGCTGTTTAAACAGATTTTACTCAACTAAGTCAGTTCCTTCCACATATTAAAATAAAGTTGTTGTTGTGTCCAACTGGTAATTGTATCTCCATTAAACAATATGTTCATGAAGTGGCCATTAAATGCACATGTAGTAAAAGGATAAAGATAATTACTCAGCAATAGCAACATACGGTGTATGTTCAAAGCAGGACAGCCTTGTCCACTGGTAAGGGCAACTGTTTTAGCCACAATGTCAGTAAGGCATACATTACTGGCCTTATCGGGTTTCCTGTCGGACACAAACTGCTTCAAACAGCTCACAATATTTGCACCTATGTGGTCATTCAGGAAATAGCTAGTCTGCAGGCAACAGCTACTCATGATCCAATTAAGCAGCTACTTCACATCTGGTTTCAGCAAAACAACTTTAATCCACTGTAAACATCATTTTCTGTAACTCAGAATTCTTCATGCATTTTAAATAAAGCTGTCTTTGTGAAAGCATCTGATTCCCAGCGTTCATTTTATGTATTGTTCCTCAAGGGCAACATTTCTTTTTGACACAAGTACAGCTTCCTGATGATAGATTGGAAAATTGCAGTGTTGTCAGACATCATTGCCTTTATACATCCATGCAGCTTATACGTTGCCAAAGATGGAGCAAAAAAAACTTACAGCTTATGATGATGAAACTTATGAAACTTTAAGAGAACAACTCAAAATTTAGTTCTTGGACCCATTTTGTTCATACTTAAATGCTGCCATTAGGAACCTAATCAGAATTAACATCCACTGTTACACAGATGATAAACAGTTTTATTTAAGCTTAGCTCCTGTGTGAGGAACATAAAGACCTGGGGCCTCATTTCTAAAGCTTGCTTACCCAAAAAAACAGGCCTGAATATTGCGTAAATACTTTACTAAGCAAAGTTTGGGATTTACAAAAAAAATAAATGTGACGTAGAAAAATGCATACAGCTGCACCAACTTTGAACCTTGTGTAGTAACATTTTGGAAATGAAAACTGGCAGAACAGCGATAAAATAATACATTTAAGCCACATTAAAGCATGTTTGTTATCATTCGTTTAACTTAAAACAGCTGTTTATTTATTCCAAAAAAACATATTTAAACACAGACAGGCAGACACAGGGCTCTTACTGGTTCCCAGTTGGAGGTAGAGCCTTTAGTTCTATGGAAGGAGCTTCCAGCTCATGTGAGGGAGGCAGAAACAGGGCTCTTACTGGTTCCCAGTTGGAGGTAGAGCCTTTAGTTCTACTGAAGCAGCTTCCAGCTCATGTGAGGGAGGCAGAAACAGGGCTCTTACTGGTTCCCAGTTGGAGGTAGAGCCTTTAGTTCTATGGAAG
>JBAMIG010000021.1:21385204-21399584 GCA_037177335.1 Kiunga ballochi
TTTTGGCATGCTGACTCCTGCTCAGAGACATTGCTCACAACACTTCCGTGTCACATGCTCGACACTTTGCTCGAGCATAACATCCCTACCTCCGAGCCTTGCCTTGCATCTTGGGATGAGTATCTGTCTTCCTGACTGACCCTGTCTCTGAGGACTGCATTTTCATGATCCACAAATAAACTCACCTTTTTGTTCTTAGTTCCTGTGTGTGGCTGATCTTCCGGGTCCACATTAATTCATTACACTTATGCCTCATGCAGTCAATGCATTTACATTTACTTTTGCATTTTATCTGATTATATTTTTGTATCTAAGGCTGACTCAGTGTGTCATCAGTACATTTATTTTCACATTTGAAAAGTATTTCTCTCCACAAATAATTTATGAAAAGTCATAGTTGTGTTATAATTTTCAAAGGATACACTTTTTTGTTTAAATTGAATTCTGTAATTTACTCCTGTTTTCTGAAGATGTATTTTGTTCATTTCATTACATTTTTGCAATTGAGGCTGACGGTGTGTCAGTACATTTTTTTATATTTGGACATAAATACCTTTGGAAATGAGCAAAACATCCATTACAGAACTCTCATAATAAACATAAAAATATCTGCAACTTTTCGGTCACAACAAGCAGAAAATGATCGGTTATTAGTATCCATTGAAATTTTTCATATTGTGCATCCCTAAATAACATCAATAGTAAACTTCAGAAACCATATTCAGCATAGAAAAGAAGCAGAAGCAGCTGACTAGAAGCAAATATATTTTTCAAGAAGAAGTTTGATGAATTTGCCCTGACCCAGATGGAAATACTGTTGTTAAATTCTGCCCTGAACTGGGCACAGTGCTTTTCATAATGATAAATAAAACTGATTAATAGTTAGTGGCCGGCATCATTAATTCATTTTAACATGAAGATGTATGTTAAAGTATTGTATCCTCATATGTAGGCAAATGCATTCATTGTGTCTGAACAGTTTGTAAAAGGTTGCTTTGGTTCATACTGCTTTGGAAGACATTTACATATTTTACCTTTTACTCCAGAACTTTATGATTATTTTATATTGCGTGAAATTTTAAGTTACGACACCGGAATGGGATTACCATCCATCCATTTTCCACCGCTTATCTGAGGTCGGGTCGCGGGGGCAGCAGCCTAAGCAGGAAAGCCCAGACTTCCCTCTCTCCAGCTACATTCACCAGTTCATCTGGGGGGACCCCGAGACGTTCCTAGGCCAGCCAGATGTAATCAGTCCAGCGTGTCCTGGGTCTTCCCCGGGGTCTCCTCCCACAGAGACGTGCCCGGAACACCTCACCAGGGAGGCGTCCAGGAGGCATCCTAACCAGATGCCCTAGCCTCCTCATCTGGCTCCTCTCCATGTGGAGGAGCAGCGGCTCTACTCTGAGTCTCTCCCGGATGGCTGGGATGGGATTACCTTTGGGCCTATTTAGATCATATTAGGCTTGGTGAAACTTTCATTGCCTTTCTTTTCTTCATGGAATTGTTTTAATAAGGGACTTCCGCTCCTCAAATTTAGGAGCTTCTTGCAGGGGTGTCAAAATCCAGTCCTAGGGGGGCCGCTATCCTGTAGGTTTTGGTTGTCTTCTTGCTCCAACACAGCTGACTGAAATTACTTATAGAGATTCACAAGAACCTGTTGGATCTATTTGACTTGCATGTATTATGAGAACTGTAGTTTGACCATTATCCTAAATCTTGCTCTTTGTCTCTTTTTATCATTTTTATTAAGCCTTTAGCACAAAACGTCAGTCTACCAAAATCATTCTTAATTAAATAGAGTACAATATGCATCACTTTATGCAGAGGATGTGCTATAATTTATCAGTGACTTATCAGTTCATCCATCCATTTTCTACCGCTTTGTACCAAACGGGGTCATGGGGGGGCTGGAGTCTATCCCAGCTTTCATCGAGCGAGAGGCGGGGTACACCCTGGTAAGGTCATCCCAGGGCAAACACACATACACACCACACACACTCACGCATCTCCAATCAGCCTATCCCCAAGGTGCATGTCTTTGAGGACATTTTTAAAATATTCACAGACTTTGACAATATTTCTATTTAAAATGAATTGGCAAAAATCTGTTCTCCTACTATAAGAAGCAACAGAGAGAACCTGACCTGATTTAAAATTCCCGTTCCAAAACATTTAAAATATTGAGAAACAGGTTTTTTATTTCCGATTTGGAAAACACTGATGAGATTAATGATATTGTGTGTTTGAACAATATTAGAACTGATTTCACTAAGTGGATGCCAAAATCTATTTCTTTAGATAAAAGAAGGATTGCTATGATAAAAAAGGTGGCGTAACCTTTAACTACCTTTCCGAATTACAAGCTTTCTCAGAATTCACTATAAGGATATTGGGACGCACTATAGCTTCATCATGGAGGTTATTTGGAAAAAAAGGATCAAACCTGCAATGGTTTAAAGAGAGAATTGAGCTGGGGGCTCTTTTATACTATGTACCATAGAAGCATTGTTGATTTATCAAATTTCACTTCTTGGTGCTATCTGAGAGGGAAATGTATTTTATCCAGCTGGGGGTCATTCACCAGGAAGTAAACGTTTTATTTTGTGTTTTGTTTTTTATCATGATTACAGATCAGATGCATGTGTGTCTGTAGGGACTGAGGATATATATATATATATATATATATATATATATATATATACATACATATAGGTATAAATAGGTGCATTACCTTATTTTTAACTTTTTTTCCAATGGCAGGATATATAATAAAGTTGTTTTTTGATTGTTTGGTTTTTTTATGTCTTGTTTTTATCTTTTTATAATTATACATTAGGACATTAAACCACCATAGCCACTGTGTTTAGATGTATGCAACCATTTAATATAGTGTTTATAAAGCTGCCTTTGCCTGACCTAACACAGATATTTGATGGCATTAAATGTACTTCAGTACTGTAAAGCTTAAAAATCTTTTCACTCGAGGCGATTTTTTCTTTAAATGTCGGACACAAATGAACCTGAGGTCCATTTTATGTCAAGCTTTATGCCTGTATTTTCTCCTGGTCCCAGTGACCTTACTTTGTTCCAAATGGCTTAGCCTAGCGTAGTTTGTTAGCGTAGTTTAAGGTGTTTCATAACACATATATGTCTCACTACAGAGCTAGTGGTGGTCTCTCTATGTTGCCTGGCAACAGATGATGACTGGGACTGTTAAGCATCCTTCAGAGGGTCACTGTTAGAGAAGACACTCTGTTAATGGAACAACAGATAAACAGATGTGTGTTTCTTTTTTACATCTTATTTTTCCATCTATTGTATCAAGTCAGTTCATGTTTCTGTATCTCCTACTCAGTTTCTGTAACATTTATAGCGAGCACCCTGATGCACTTTATTGGTGATCTGGTTATGCAGACATTTTAGTAGAACAATGCAGGATATTTTCATCACTGCTATGGATATTATTCTATCTAATGGGGTAGAGGTGTTTCAAACACAAAATAATCCATTTCAATAAAGATGTGAACGTCTACACAGCAACTGTTACAGTTATTAACTGTGATGGGAGTCACAGCGTTACTCTTCCTAGAATCTCACTACTTTTTATTTAAAACACCAGCTAGACGTTATTTCTGTAAGTTGAGATGATGTTTTTCCCGGGGTGAATTGTGCTGCTGCTGCAGTTGAGATGAGACTGCGTGATATGTGATGACTGGATAATTGTCTCTGTGTGTTGTGACTGGGTGCAGGCTGAGGATGAAGCAGCATCACATGTTGCACACTCTGCTGATGCAGGATTATTAGTTCAACAGCTGCACTGTTTCTTAACTTCCTTCATGTTTTTCATGTGGAAATGTTCCTAATTTACTATTAAACTATTTTTTTTTATTCTGACTTATCTAAACGTTTAAAGTGATCACCGTGATGCAGGACGTTCTCCCACCATGTTTCTTACTGGAAGATGATGGTTTCCTTCTACTTCCAGTTTTATATAATGTGTTCTGAACCCAGTTTAAGTTGATGCTGCAAATTGATCTAAGAAATGAAAGCAATAAAATCAAAATCAATATCTGATTAATAAACTATATATATTTTGATAGAAAACTTATTTGGAGGAGAATTATTTAATAAGCTTTCTTTATTTATCTCATGGAAAGTATTTTAAATTTAGTTTATTCATTTAGATTTACCTTTTTATTCAAGTAAATCTGATTTTGTAATATTTTTATGTATTTTTTCATATTGTAGTTCTACACATAGGAAAAACCATGTTGTGGATTTTCTAATGCAATCTTTTTTTATATATATAATCATTCTAGACTAAAATATTTTAGTAAAAATTCATTTTAAACATACATATTTTTTCCTACTCTATTCAACTCATGACACCAGTCCAATCTGGAGTGCAACACGTTGCAACCACGTCCAGCACTGAAAGACTTGAAGCTCAATATAATATAATGAGATGAGGAAGATTGAGAGGATTCAGCCTTGAGCTTTTGTCTCCATGACAACAAGAGCAGCATGGCTGCTATGGCAACAGCACACATAAAGACGTATCTATGAAGTGTATCAATGAAGAGCTGGATTGAGAGGCAGGTGAAGGACTAAACAATGAATGGACTCTGTTTGCAGTAGCTTCATCTTCCTCATTAATAGGTTTTTGTTTGTCTTCAGCAGCGTCTCTGGCAGGAAGATGCAACTCAAACTTTCTTTTTTTTTAAAGTAAAAGCTTGTGCAGTGAAAAGAGTGTGTAGTGAAACCCATGCATGCAGCTGAGGTGTGTGAGGAAGACTTGTGTCATAAATATGACCTAAACATATTTAAAGTGTATTTTTTATTCCCAATAAGACGTCCAGGCCGCTGACTCCTGGATCAGATACAGATCCTTTCATAACAGGGCTCTGCAGAGGACTTATTGCTGGGATAGTCTCCACTATGATGGAAATGAAAACATGCGTGTAAACATGGCGGCCTGTGTGATGATTTGTGATGCATCTGGTCTTTCGCACACAGCTGACCACCCTTTCTCTGTCAGTTGCCAGAGTGTGGTTTCTATGGGATGTATGAGAAGATCCTGCTGTTTCGCCATGACCAGTCTTCAGACAACGTCCTGCAGCTTCTGCACTCGGCTTCTCAGATCCAGGAGGGAGATCTTGTGGAGGCCATACTGTCAGGTGAGATAAAGCTGTCCATGTAGCAAACCGACTCATGTGGCTCCTGATGTGAACTTTATTCTTTTTTCCAGAAATCATTTAATAAAGTGTTTTTTTCTTTAACCATTATTCATTATTGATATTAAACTTTCATTTTGAACCCTAAACAGCTGTTTTCACATCTGGGCAAAATGTCCAAACCTGGTTATAACGCCACATTCTGGAAGCGATTCCCCGTAGACTGCCATGGTGGAAAAAACATTTCACAGTAGAATTAAACATGTTTACAGCCTGGTACAAAAAACAAACAAAGATTGAGTTTACTGTGATTGCTTTCTTTTTTTGCTCCTCCATTCAGGCCTTATTTAATATTGAAATTCAGCATAATTATGGGTGTGTCCATTTGATTGACAGGCATTATCTGTGAGAAGCAAGATGGCTTTTAGCTAGCTAATAGTGTGCCTTAGCTTTAGCCCACCTACCTCCGTTAGCTACTTAGCTCCGGTTCAATCTCTTAGTTTAATGACCTCTTAGCTACAAGCTGCTCAGAGTTGGATAGATATGAGTCATCTAACCCCCAGCACTTTGCCCTTTTATTTCTGAAGTTATGGCATGTCTGCCAAAATGACTGTTACAGTACTACAGGACTTGAGCTTGGTATAGCTGAAGGTTTGTCTCTGGCTGCAGATGGTTGGGGAAAGGATCGGACCAGAGCCGCTTATCTCCACGGGGAGCTGGATTTAGATTCACTCCTTACTCTATGTACACCCTCACATGTCCAGTGATCTTCTGAAAGAAATTACTTTTAGTTACTGTACCTTCTTCTTTTTGTACAGTTTCTTTACTTATAGATGTTTTAAAACATTTTGATGATCTCATTCATTTAATTTGGGGTCTTTTCCTTTAAGCCACCAAGCTGCTCCAACACACCTGATGCAGACATGAGTTTTTCAACTTTATCACAATAAGTCAGGTGTTTTGGATGTGGGAAGCATCTAGAAGCTGCAGCATAGAGGCTCAGGTGAGTGTGACACCTGGTGATTGTCTTACTTCCCATTCTGGTGAATCCTCAGAGCAAGGTGGATAAACATAATCATCATCTGAATCTGGGTAATTTATCTGCTTTCTGCTAATATTTCCTTTAACTTCAGTAGATGTTGAGGCCACGGTTATCACCAGTGACGCCAGATGACCACTGTTACCGTGGTAACGACCAGTGATTCTTGTTGAAGCGTGT
Source organism: Kiunga ballochi (assembly GCA_037177335.1). Classification (NCBI taxonomy): domain Eukaryota; kingdom Metazoa; phylum Chordata; class Actinopteri; order Atheriniformes; family Pseudomugilidae; genus Kiunga; species Kiunga ballochi. The sequence goes on from JBAMIG010000021.1 coordinate 21,391,601, forward strand.
GCTCACAGCAGCGTTAGCAAGCAGCAGCCTCTCATGTCGAGTGTTTATGTGACATCAGCTGCAGCAGAGATGCTGAAAACTCGGCTCTCTCTTTGTTCCTTTTCTTGTATTTGACTTTTAGATATTTAGAATATTCTTGTGCAGCATTCTCGTACAGAGGCATCTTGTGCAACGTGTGCCGGATGCTGTTTCAGTTTCTTCCTCCACAGTGTTTGTTTTCAGGCTGTGGCTTAGCATAAACAAGAACACTCAAACATACACAGATACACCTCATTTTCTGAAGCATATAATAACAGTTTAGAAGCATGTTGAGATGTGCAGACCTCAGTCAGCCCTCCAAACAAAAGCCATAAACACTAATATGAATAAATAGAGGTAATTTTCTGCTGCAGAATGTTTAATCAGAGCCGTATTCTGCTAAAGGACCACAGCACAAAGTGAGTGTGTGTGAGAAAATAAAAAGGGACATTTAATAGACATTCAGAAACACACAAACACAGGATGGGAATAAAAATGCTTTCCAAACCAGCCATCATGCTTTGCCAAGCCTGCTGGACCAATGCTGGGAAACAAAACCTCTGCATCCATCTGTGGTGGCTAACAGGCTCCAGTTTCTCACATTATGACGCTTCGCGTTTCTTTTATGTCTCCTGTAAACTAAACTCCTCTTATCTCCCACTGCAGCAGGGAACTTACAGACGTATAACCCTTCCATTCCGGGCCTTTTTTCTCCTCAACACATGCAGTATAGCAGTAACACAAATCACAATGTTGGACCAACCAGCTTAGTGCATCTTCCCTGATGGACATGGGCATATTCCAAGATGACCATATTAGTATTAATAGAGCTCAGATTGTGAAAGACGGGTGCAGGTTACATCTTTTTTGCACATGGATTGGCCAATCTGACCTGAACTGCATTAGGAATCTTTCCAACTCTTCATGCTGAAATGTCCTTGGGCAAGACACTGAACCCCAACTAGCCTCCCAATGTGCCTATCAGGGTGTGAGTGTGTGTGTGAATGGGTGGATGTGGCTACATAGTGTAAAGCGCTTTGAGTGGTCGATAAGACTGGAAAAGAGCTATATAAGTATGATTCCATTTACCATTTACCATCACCTCAATGTGAAAAAACTCATTACTTTAATCTGCAGCAGAAAGACTGATTCCTTTTCTTTAAAGGACTCCATTTGAAATGATTCTTTCAGCAGCCATTCAGGTGGATTTTATGAGGAAGACCTTGGTGCTTCAGTTTATGTCAGAAAAAAAACATCAGACAGGATGAATTGTGCCTCAGTTAGAGGAAGGTTGCATTCACTGTGGATGTTTCACCCCGTTCTAGCATCGTCCTTTAGTGCACATACTGGCCTACGGACCCATATTGCTGCCAGCTGCTACTTTGCTTCCAGACAACCTTTGCTTCACATGTGCTGATTGAGCTTTAGCTCTGCTTAAAGTGTAACACAGCAAAACCCATTACACCCGCTGAGGTGTGTGACAGGATAAAATGTTGCTTGTACAGAATAAAAACTATTCATGAATCTGAGGAGTTAAGTGGTGAGAGAGAAACAGCTGAGGTCCAAAGATCCAACCGCAGTGTGTCCGTCTCGGTCAACCTGTCTGGGACATAACCTTCGCTCTCCATGGTCACCACAGTCCACATATAATCACAAACCCATCTGAAGATCCACATCAGTCCAGCTTTTAATAGCTGTGTTCATATAAACCAGTTCACACCAACAGACTGGATGGTAAATGGTAATGGTAAATATACTTACTGTATCATGCTGCCCACACAAAGCCCTTTAGCAGCTCATGTCCCAGTCACACTTACAGTATACTCATATGCAGAGAGGCACATCGGGAAGCAATGCAGGGTGTAAGCGTCTTTCCCAAGGACACGTATGCATGCAGGGAGGGGAAGCCGGGTATCCGTCCACCAACCTTCTGGTTGGAAGAGCGCTGCTCTTTCACCTGAAACAGAACCAGCAAAGAAACGGTGATCCTGGTGATTTCCTGGAAATCTCATCAATCACAGTAACCTGACTGCTGCCTGAGATGGCTGAGGATGACCACTTAATGCCTGACCTAAAATTCAATTCTCAAATTAACAATGAACTAATTAAAATGAACAAAAACTCATTTTTTCTGTATATTTACTATTTATCACCTTGTAAAAGGCCAAAATTGTTATACTTTGATCTTCAATTTTCTGATCATCACCATGGATCAAATGAAGGTGAATGTAGACATTTTGATCTCTCACAAACATATCAAGGTTTGCTTTGAAAACTAAAACAATTTAGGAATTTCCTAATCAATAAAAGTTCACTGAGCGATATTTATGGTCTTTTGTCTGGCTGAACCTCGGCAGGATGAACATTTCTGAGATAGTAGGACCCTGAAGCTATTTTCTAGCTGATGCTCTGGATTAGGGAGTTATATCATAAAACATCTTTATCAATAAAATATAGTTTATTTTAGGACATAAAATCAGACTCATTTGCAACAGCATATGGTTGGTCAATCGGACTCCTTTAGTCATCATTTATGATGATTATTTCAGCCATTTTAAACTAAGAACAATTGTTATGTTCTGTTGCACCCAGATAGAGGGACAACAGTGGCATCTTCACAATGCTGGGATTATAAAGAATCCATGGATACTAAATATGTCAGGGTTTATTTCTTCTTTTCTTATTTCTGTTTTTCTCTTGTCCAGCATGAAAGCAGGCAGAATGATGGTCTGGCTGCTGTATTATGCTGAGCTAATTTTACTTCCTCAGAAGGATCTTCATGTATTTATGTATATACAGAGATCATCATGGTAGTCAGAATTACTTATTTTGAAAAAAATATTTTTTCAATATTATTCACATGTTGCTGGACCCGACCAGAGAGGACACAGAAAGGACAGAGAGACAACTGATAGCATCCCTGTTTTAGAGATGCCTCTTTAAAGTTTTCCCATTTGGTTTGTTCTTCTCATCTTCTGCAGCTTCAGCCACCGTGGAAGACTTCCAGATCCGTCCACACAGCCTGTTTGTTCACTCCTATAGAGCTCCAGCTTTCTGTGACCACTGTGGAGAGATGCTGTGGGGACTTGTACGGCAAGGGCTCAAATGTGAAGGTACCACTGCTCCATGTATGAGGTCCTAACCGTGACAGCTCCTATTGGTAGTGAAAAATTAGTTAGTTCATGAAAAATGTAAGTTTCAAATAAAGAGAAAATGTGGAATTATTAGTTTTGAGAAACATGCATTGATAATAAAAAAGCAACATACATGTATTAAGAAAATGATACATTTTAAATCCTACAGTTGTAAAAGATAACACAGAAAATTAGCCTTGCACACATGTAAGCATTTTAGCAGAAGTGGGTTTTTTAAAAAGGAGAAAATCCATAATTAGATCCTGAAAGAGAAGTCTGGTCTCATGGGACAGATCGTACTCCATCCTGTCTCCGGCTTCAGCAACCACTGAAGCCCAGTCTGCTCAAACAAGTATGTCAACCATATGACATGAACTTGTTCTAAGTATTGTTTCAATCCTTTGATTCATCGTGCCAAAAGCCTTGTTACTACGCCAACCGGAGCCTCGTTACATCATCAACACGTTGGGCTGCTATCCATGATTTCTGTCAATGCTTTAATGAAGATTAAATCACATTTTAAACTAAATGTATCTGAGAGGGGATTTTGCCAGCAGCTATTCATCATTTAGCTCGAAGGAAGACCTCACATAGGAAGGGCTTTAGCTTTTGGGAATGAAACATTTGTGAGAAACACTGCTGCTGGGGTAACTACTGAATGAGTATGAGAACGGAGCAGGTAGGATTCATCTTCTTTCATTTATATTTTTGTCTTTTAAATAACTGCCAAAAATTGGCTTTAATGATTAATATTAAATTTCATCACAAAGTATCATAGAAAATGTCTTGGTCTGCATCTGCAGGGAAGCCCAGCAACCTGCAGGACCTTCGGCAGCCATGTTGGCTTCTAAAACTACCAGCAAAGATTTATTTTTTAGTTTTGGTTAATTGTAATTACGCCTGCGCAGGCAATGCGAAGGCCTAACGATTCCCTAGTGTTTAATCTTAATTATTGAATTTTTGGATGTCGGAAAATACACAAAAAGTTACATAATTTTCTCTACACCTCCCAGACGAAACTGAAAAATGTAGTATTTTGGCTTTTTGTGAGTGCGCCAAGCAAAATACAGCACGTTTTGTAAAGTCCCCAGAACCACATGTCAAGTAATTGAAATTTGGTACACTCATTCTACATGCTTCGGCAAACGGTGGAGCCTCAATGACCTTTTGTCCAAACTAAACAGAAAGTTGACCATTCTGAGTCAAACTGAACAATTTGGCATTTTACACATGTTGTATTTAAACAAACTTATTTGAGGGCTTTTATGCCACTGAAGCAAAAATCGGCCAGGATGCTCAGGAGGTGAAAATAATTTCTTCTCATTGAAGATGTTGTATACAAGAGGCGGGGCCTCAAAGTTTGACGTCTTGCCATGAAAAGCTAAATTGATATTCTGTAACTCCCACATAAAACAAGATAGTTGCACCAAAATAGGCAGGTATGATGCACTCACATCCCACCACACATGTAATAATTGGGACATAAATTAGCCATGGAAATGCTGGAAAATGACACTTTTTACTCAGCTAAATAATGCAATCAAGTCCAGATTGTGTCAGACAGCAGGAAACATGTTAGTGGAGAGATCCACTTTCGGGGATGACTGTGCTGCCATGGCGAGCTTTTGAAATGCCACCATTACAGTTTAGGGCCACTCCCATTTCTCATTCTTACCCCTATCCCTACCCCTTCAAACAGAGCTACAAGGGGTAGGGCTGAAAGGTCAGTCCTACAAATTAGGACACCCCTTCAACGATCACATACATCAGTGGTCGCCGCTGGTTTTTACGTAGCTAAGTGACAAGCTATAGTCACAAATCTGGAGGAAACATGCCGTCTGCAGTTATGATAATCTATCTTGCGTGCGCTATTTACATCTTTTTAAGATGCTCAAACACAACATCAGTTTAGTCACAGATTTGTTTTCAACTTTATTTTCATTCATCAACCGATGACTCAAGTCACAAACACATTTCTTCTTTACAATTACAAAATAAAGTTAGCATCACATCTATTTTGTGCGTGTTGTGTTGCATGACGGCCACAATCTAGAAGGCCAGCAGCAAAGTTACAAAAGTTTTATTAATAACGTTACCAGAGTAGATAAGCATGGCTCGCTACTGAGCACCGCTAATGTCCAGTATGCTAACGCTAACATTACTGAAGCTTCAATGTAGAACTAGCAACAATTTTTTTCTATGCATTTTATTAAGAGATTGACCATTAGGCTACATATAGAAATAACATTTAACTATACAAATCAACAGTTGTCATCATTTAAAAAAAACTTTTTAGTGAGTGGAGAAAATACACATTTGTAAATCTCTATTGAATCGGCAGGAACCATCACGCCGTGAATCACAAGGTATGCTGGGATATTTTTCATACTCCTCGGTTGGAAATGTGCTCCTGAAAAATTGTTGTTTGAAGGGGTATATAGCCAATTGGGACACCCCTACCCCTACACATGAATGCGCTGGACGTAGGAGTTAGGGTTAAGGGATGAAAGGAGATTCAGCCTATGACTCCCCCAATTTTGGTCTGATAAAACAAGATACAAGGTTTAATTAGGGTCTGGCTTTGAACAAATGGATATGACCATTTCCTCTCTAGGCCCCACCCATCTGCGACAGGAAGTGTTTTTTTCCCCACTGTGAATGGTTCTTCTTCTTGGGAAATAAAACCATACACCTGACACTACTCTAGAACATGTCAAACATGTTCATGATGGAACAGTAAAAAACTTAAGCACCTAATAAATTGCAAAAAGTGCAAAAAAAATGGAATACGCCTCATGTCAGATCATTACTGAACACATTAACATGTCTGAAATGTAGTCAAAGCCTTAGTCCTGGTCACAGGAAGTGAGTCATTTCAAAGCCTAAATGATCTCATATGAAGACTTAAATGACCTGATGTGAAGTCTGGCTTTACATGAGGTTGTGAAAAGTGTGGGAGGAAGGTAGCTGGGCAACATAGGCTGAGCAGCGCCTATGCAAATATACTTACTTTATACCAAACCTGCAGAGAAATATGCACCCACACAATACAAAACCGCAGGTTTGTTCAGCAGGAGCAATAACACAAGCCTCCAGATCCTTGGGGGTCAAAAGAATGACAAAACTAAAAATGTAGTACCGGTAATTCCATTATCTAGTTAACACATATGAGCTAATTTAGCTTTCAGCAAACATTGTTGAGTTCAGTTGCAAAAGGTAAAGAACACACGTACCTGCAGTAAAGACTAAACTGGCTGCCATCATTCATTCATCCTCTATACCGCTAATTCCAGTTCAGGGTAATGGGAAGATGGAGTCTTTCCCAGTAATTAGGAGGCACTTGGACATGTCACCAGTTCATATCAGGCCATAGAATCTGTTTTTCTTTCTATGAACATTTGGCCAGTAGAGCTTTACACCGTATTCATAGCGGACATGGCAGCCTGACCCAAACCCACCTTCTCCTCACAAAAACACAAATAAAGTTTAAATGTTGATACATAAAACACTGTCAGCATAAATAATAGTTTACTTTGAAATGTAATATTTTTATAAAAGATGTATTTTGCTTTTTAATGCATTTTTAGACTCTAAACTTTTATATTGCCAATATTTTAAAACTCTTAATTCTACTGAATTTTTTTTTTTTCTTAATTAAATTTTTAATGGACATAATAATTTTCTATACCAAGGAGTTGTTTTATCCCCAAACAAATATTTCCTATGAGGAAAAGAAAGTTTGGGCTTTTGGCAGAACTGCAAAGTAAAAAGATTGAAGAAGATGCTGTCTTGTTCTCCAGGTTGTGGTCTGAATTATCATAAACGCTGTGCCTTTAAGATTCCCAACAACTGCAGCGGGATGAAAAGGCGTCGTCTGTCCAACGTGTCGCTGACTGGAGGGATGGCCAGCATTGCTCGTCCACTCTCCGCTGAGCCTTCACCTCCTCACTACACAGATGATGCTTTATTGGTCAGTCCAAAATACTTCCAAACTGTTCAAAGTAAAGCAGCAGGACGATGAGACATTAGCAAAACGCTGAACTTGTTCTTTCTCTTTTTTTAACTTTTACTTTTATTTGTGTTTCTCATTTTACAGTCACCAGTGAGTCCCAGTATGGAGGTAAGTCCAACCACTTTCCACCACTATGGATTTACATTACCACATAAAAACTGGATATAGATAAAGTAGGGTCTCGTTTGAAAGTAAATAAAAACTTAATTACATGATTTATAAACCTTTTGTAACCATTCTTTTAAATCCCACCTAAAATGATGAAACTGAGACACTTTATATCATCCACCCATTCTCTGTCTCTTGCTGGGGTCAGGTTGTGGGGGCAGCTCACAGAGAGAAGCTCACACTTCCCTCTCCCCAGCCACATTTGCCAGGTCATTGAGAGAATCCCAAGGGATTTCCAGGCCAGCCGAGAGAGTTGTGCCCGAACCACCTCATGGGGGTGGTGTTTTCCCAGGAGGCATCTTAACCAGATAGCCACCTCATCTGGCTCCTCGTGATGTGGAGAAGCAGTGGCTCTACTCTGAGACCCACACAGATGGCCGAGCTTCTCACCCAATTTCTAAAGGAAAACCCAGGGAGGAAACTTATTTCAGCCGCTTGTGTCCACAATCTGGTACTTTCTGACATAACCCACAGCTCAGGACCACAGTAAGGGTAGGTTACCATAGTTACTGACTGGCTTCATGAGTTTAACCCAATGATGAGGTCACTTACCGATCTGCACCAAAATGCTGCACATCCTCCACAAGTCTGTTGATGAATAAGTGATCAGCTTTGCAGTGATCTGCTAGGGCAGCATCAGAACCAGTGATCT